>ML791494.1:746224-759405 GCA_009831015.1 Picea engelmannii | reverse complement strand
CTTGAATGAAATTCAGGTTGAATCCCACAAAAGAATCGCATGGGATATTAGATCGCCTGGGATGCTAGATCGATGGCATATTTCTGTGTGGAAAAATGTTGAAGATATCAACAAGTGGGGATTCTGGCAATCTTTTTATTCTATAGAAGCATCAACAAAGAATAATCAACCAAACCCTAGCGCAAAATCAGATCTGAGTTGTTGCGACCTCGCTGGAATACGTTTCTCCTTTCAATCATTTTGTTGATCCAATGGAATGGTACACTGCTCTTAGTTAAGATTTCAATACCAGTGTAGGGGTTACAAAACAGACGATATCCCAGTGTTGATCGCTGGAATCACTGCACATTAAAAACGTTGGATCGTTGGGATCACTCTTGGGCTTTGCCAGATTGGTCTCATTCTCTAGTGATAGCAGCCTCTTCACGGAGCGATCTGAGTGAGAAATCTCTCCACGTTGGTGTTCCTCTCTAGGTCATGAATCTGCTAGTTAAATCCACGCAGATCCACACAAATCATTCTCTCTCTCATGATCCAGGCCCTCTCGTGAGAGAGCTAGGCCTGTCCAAGCTCTGATACCAATTGAAGAAATTAAACACAATAAATTAGAGACAATAACAACAGCATGGAGGAAAAGGCATAATAGCCAACACAGTCTTATTCACTCCAATGTTACATATTTATAGTACAATGGGTGATGCCACCTCATAGAGAGATTTTCTCTAGATCCTAAAATCATGCATTATGACTAGGCTAGGCAATCTTAACTAACTCATTAGTCATCACTTGAGGATATATTACTAATATCCTAAATGAATAATACAAATATAGGTGACAATTTAGACTTAGTGATTGGTAAAGGTAATCCATAGACTAACACTTAGGACCTTAGATCGGCTAACGGAGCCACTAAACCTGTCAGGGTGGTTCATTCCGAATGGCTTGGGTTATTAGACAACCCCAGACCGGTTCCACTCTCTCAGTTGACGGACAATCAATTTCGCCCGTCAACAAATGGCACTAGAAGGAGGGCCTGAACTTAATTAATGGCACGAGGTGGTCACAAGACTCCTCCCCCCCCTAATCGCTCACCTATAGTGACTAGAAGCCATTCACACGATAATATTCCCCTTCAAACAACAACTACTTCAACCGACGATCCACATATCACAGTTGAGCCAGCAACCCCTAATCCTACAGGTGGTGATATACAAGAGATTGTCCGTCAGTCCCTTATTAAAACACACAGTGCCTTAGCTCATCTTAGGCAACCAAACCGTCCGTGGGGTCGACCTTTGGACTTCTCTGATATCAGAAAACAATTAGGTGAAACTAAACTAGCTGTGAATCCCACAGATCCAAATCCTGCTGCAGGAGGATCTGGGATACCTCCTTCACCACCTCCATCATCTCCTTCATCTTCTGGAGGAGATTCCTCTGACGAAGGTAATTCACCTTCTCATCCTTCCACACCCACTACCCCAATGGAAAATCAGAACAACCCTGCTAGACCTTGGCTGGACCAGGATGTTGTAGCTGTAACTGGAGCTCAACACCCTTTACCTAAACACCCAAAGAAATGGCTTCCCAAGTTTGATTCTGACTCCAAACAGATAGTTGAAGATCATATCAAAAAATTTATGCTAGCCATTAGACTCCGCAATGTCGAACATGAAGACGTTGTTTGTAGGTTGTTCCCTTATACTTTTGAGGGTAATGCATCCACTTGGTACTTTGCCCAACAACCCCATACCATTGTTTCTTGGGAAAAATTTGAGTCATTCTTTTTGGAAAAGTTCGAAGACGGTAAGCCTCCGGAAGTCCTGGTCATGGATCTTTCTAGCCTCAGAATGAACCCAAAAGAAAAAGTTAAAGACTTTAATCAAATATTATTAACACTTAAAAACCGAATCCCTGCAGATTCCATGCCTGCTGAGAGTCTTATAATAGCTTACTACACTAAAACTATGCATCAAAGTATAGCTATTTGGGTTAAATGATCTAAGAAAGCCATGTTGTTAGAGGCCTTTGAGGAGGCCAACCAGATTGAAAAAGACATACTTAGTCTTAAAGATTCTTCTAGCAACGATACTAAGACTAGTTCTTCTTCCAAAAAGAAGATTGAAAGTCTCCCCAGACCTACTCAAAGTAAAACACAACCTGAAAACTCTGATTTGGAAAATTTAACAAAAGTTGTTCAAAAACTATCCAATCAAGTTATAGACTTAAAAAGGTCGACTGAAGAAGCTTCCTCGAGTAAAGGACCCTACAAACCCCCTTTCCGAAATCCTTTTCCTACCAACCGACCTAATCCAAACCCCGAAGGCTTAAATATAGAAAGTTTGCAATGCGCACTTCAAACAATTCTAGAAGCCCAAGATAACTTGATACCCCCTGAGATCCCTCGGGAGGTAGTTGAACAAGAAACAGTTCAAGATGAAGAGTCTTCTCCAAACATCTTTGGACACTTCTCGGACAACATCTTTCAAGCTAACTTCGAGACTGTTCACCCTTATAATACTAGGAGTAAGACAACAAACAAGCCTTCTACCGAGAACACCACAACTCCGCCTCCAAAGCCATCTAAATTAGCTGAGCCTAAAAAGAGTAATGTGAACCCCAACTTAGATTATGATGTTGTTGAAGATCTTAAAAAGTTAAGGGCTAACATTTCTATTTATGAGTTATTGAAGTTTCCATTTCTGCTTCAAAAAATGTTGCAAAATATTTCAGAGAACGACAAGAATGGTAATTCAAATGGTAACAAGGTTGTGCGAAGCAAAGTTCCGCAGAAGACTTCCACTAAAAATAATCCTGATCCTCAACATAAAGGAAGCCTTCCTGTAATCCCTGTAAATAATGTAGATAAAGTAGTTTTAGACACTGTGAGTAAAAAGCCACAAGCTACTACTCCTAGCACTCGCAAGAATGTACCTCCTTTTCTTTTAACTTTCGAAATTTTCAACAGAAATGTGCATAATTGTATGGTGGACTCAGGAGCGTCATCCAATGTGATGCCTTGGTCTGTCTGCCAAAAGATTAATGCTGAAGTGGAACCATCTACTTTAAAAATCATACAACTTGACCGAACCAATGTTAAAGTTATAGGCGAACTAAAAAATGTACTTTTAGATTATCGTCTAACCCTAAGGTTCATCAGGTTATTGATATAATTGTTGTGGATATCCCAGAAGTGTATGGTCTATTTTTAAGCAGAGGCTGGTTGGAGCAGCTACATGGTTACTTCGCAACAGACTGGTCTCACTTATGGATCCCAGAGAACAGTAAGCCTAACAAGATCAGGGTGAATCGTGAGCGCTACCTTAAGTTCACGGTCACAGATTTGAACGATCCCAATGAACCATATACACCTTCTGCTAATTCACCCGAATTCCAAGGGATGGACACCTTCTTCGACAATTTCATGGCCGAGGCTTCAGCTATCAACAATCCAGAACAACCGTCCGAGATTGTAGCATATATGCAATCAACAACTTCTACGCAACAGTCCTATGTGCCCGATGGAAACCAAATTTGGTCTCTATATTTCAACGGTTCTAAGTCTAAAGAAGGAGCTGGAGCAGGCTGCATCATTATCGATCCGGAAGGTAACAAGAAATTAATGGCTTGTAGACTAGAATTTGAATGTACTAACAATACTGCAAAATATGAGGCTTTACTACAGGGTCTCAGAAAAGCTTTGGATATGAATATTCAAAACCTGGTTGTATTTGGCGACTCTGAAATAGTGGTTAGACAGGTAAGAGATTCTATACACTGTCTTTCCCTGCATCTCAAAAGTTACCAGTCTGAGGTATGGAGTTTAATGAATAATTTTTATGCTTTCAATATAAATTCCATTCCTAGATTAAATAATGTTGAAGCAGATCTATTAGCTAATGTAGCCTCTAAAATCCTTCCTGCAGAAGGCTTGTCCCCAGACGCTTTCTCCGTCGAGCTATTGTTTCGACCATCTATTCTTGACAATATTACAAACTGGAGAGTATTTGACGATGATCATCAGATCATTAACTTTCTGCACATGGAAGAAACCTTTCAAGGCGCGGTGATAGATGAACGCACGCACACACGACAATTTGCACGATTTTACGGTAATACCTGATCCGAAATCTCTTGAAGCTCCGTTGGACATGGTAAATCCCATACCCAAATCTATAGTTAGATTAGAGAAGTTTTATGATTTTGAAGATAAATTTAAAAAAACGGTCAATTGTAAAACTAATAGTTCCTCATTGTCTTATGAAAAAGTGAATTTAGGAACTAGTGAAAATCCTCAGTGCATTAACCTAGGCTTGGGATGTTTTAGACAAGAAAAAGCTACTTTTGTTAAATTATTTAAAGAATTTAAGGATGTCTTTGCATGGACGTATGATGATCTTAAAACTTTTGACCCTAATATCATACAACATGTCATCCCGATGAAGCCCCAAACCTTACTCTTCCAACAGAAACTAAGGAAGATGAACCCTAAACTAGAACTGACCGTTCAAAAAGAATTGAATAAACTCCTAAGTGATAAAATAATTTTTCCTGTTAGGCACACTCAATGGGTGTCCAACCTTGTCCCAGTTCGGAATAAAAATGGGGAAATCCGACTCTGCGTCGATTTTTGAAACCTCAATAGAGCGTCTGATAAAGATAATTATCCTGTCCCACCTATGGAACAGATCCTTCAACAGGTATCTGGTTCTAAGAGGCTATCCTTGTTAGATGGTTTCTCTAGATATAACCAAGTCCTGATGTCTCCACCAGACCAACTCAAAACTACCTTCCATACCCCGTGGGGGACTTATGCTTATCACAAAATTCCCTTTGGATTGATTAATGCTGGTGCTACCTTTCAGAGAGCAATGGACATTTCTTTTCGAGGCTTAATCAATCACTCTGTCATAGTTTACTTAGATGATGTGACCGTTTATTCTAAAAACAAAGACGATCATCTAGCTCACTTACGAGTCGTTCTGCTACGATGTCATAAATACGACATCTCCTTGGATCCCAAAAAGTCCATATTTGCAGTAGAACAAGGTAAACTCTTAGGTTTCATTGTGTCTAGTGAAGGAATGATTATTGACCCCGAGAGGACTCAAGTCATCGCTAAACTTCCCCCTCCTACATCCAAAAAATCCATGCAGTCTTTCTTAGGCCAGATTAACTTCGTGAGAAGATTCGTCCCCAGTTTCTCCGAAATGGTCAGGCCTCTATAGAACCTGATAAAGAAATACACCCAATATCACTGGGGATCCACAGAAAATCAAGCTTTTAATGCCATAAAGAAGGCCATAATAGATGCTCCGTCTCTCATGAGCCCTGATTTCTCTCAAGATTTTACACTCTATACTTTTTCCTCTGACCGTTCTTATGCCGCCGTCCTAACTCAGAATAATTCCGAGAACAACGAAGTACCCATCACCTTTATGAGCTCCACTTTCAAAGGTGCTGAACTTAACTATCCATCAGTTGATCGGCAAGCCTACGTTGTTTTCAAAGCAGTTAAGCATTTCTGGTCCTATATTTTGAAGTCAAGGACGAAAGTCATTGTCCCCTACCCTGCCGTAAAGAACTTGTTAGTGCAGAAGGAGTTAGGAGAGAAGAGAGCTAACTGGGTCACCTCCTTGTAGGAGTATGACTTAGAAATCACCCCAGCTCAGATTGTGAGAGGCTAAGGGTTATGTAAGTTGGTTGTTGATTCGGAAACAGGAAAACAAGAAGATAGTGATAAGTCAAACCTAAGACAAAGCGATCAAAGTCTGATTTGTTGCGCACAAAACCTCGTTAGTCCCTGGTACGACAATATTAGATTTTGTCTTGAACATGGGTCAACACCCCGTCACCTTGACCCCGCCAAGAGAAGAGCATTGAGGCTAAAGTTTGCCTCCTTCCATCTAGTTAACAGTGTACTGTTTCGTCAGAATTTTGACGGCGTATTGATGCGTTGTCTCGAGAAAGACGAAGCAGAAAGAGTCTTGCTAGAATTGCATGCAGGAGAAGTTGGTGGTCACTTCGGTGGTGACACCACTGCTCATAAGGATTTAAGAGATGGTTACTATTGGCCCATGCTTTTTAGGGATGCCCATGCCTTGTGTCATAAATGTATCATCTGTCAGAAAGCATCAGGGCGGTTGCAAAAACCAGCCTTTCCCTTACAACCCATTTTAGTAGATTCTCCTTTCCAGCAATGGGGCCTTGATATCATAGGTCCAATTAACCCTCCATCCTCACAATAGCACAAGTATATTGTGACAGCCACAGATTACTTTACTCGATGGTCTGAAGCTGTTGCACTAAGAACTGTTAACACCAGTCAGGTAATCACTTTTCTAAACTCGAATATTATCACTCATTTTGGCATCCCTGATTATCTAATATTTGACAATGCTTCATACTTTTCTTCTCTTGAGATGAGCGAGTTCGCTTTGGAGAAAGGAATTAAGCTGAAGTACTCTACTAGTTACCACCCCCAGGGCAACGGATTAGCAGAATCAACAAACAAGAACTTGATTAAAATTATCAAGAGGACTATGGTTGAAAATCACAAGAATTGGCACAATGCGTTGCTGAACGCGCTGTGGGCTGATAAGGTGACGCCAAAAACTACTATAGGTAACTCCCCCTTTTTTCTCGTTTATGGAAGAGAAGCAATTATGCCACCTCATATTCTTCTTCCTTCGCTTCAGTTGTCACAAAAGGTCCAAGAAGAAGATTGTCCCCCTTTAGAAAATTGAATTAACGCTTTGATGAAGCTGGAAGAAGTAAGAGCCCAAGCTAAGCGCAAGTTAGATCAACATCAACAATTGATTAAAAGCTGGTTCGATTCTAATTCTGCTTCTGATAGGAATTTTGAAGTAGGCGATCTCGTCTTAAAATGGGACAAACCACACGAAGGAAAGGGTGAGCACACTAAATTTCAAAACTTATGGCTTGGACCATTTCTAATTGCTGAAAAGTTGGGTCCTAGTTCCTTTCGATTGCAGAATCTTGAAGGGCAGCTTGACACTACCCGGTGAATGGCCAAGCCCTGAAAAGATACTTTGCTTGATAACTACCCTTGTATATTATTTATATATTTCATTTTTGTTTGCTTTCTGTTTTGATTTTGATTTGAATTTATCATCTTGTGTTTTTTGAAAGATACACATACCTGTACACTGAGCTATTCAAACAAAGACGATAGAAAATTTCTTCGCTGAAATAACTTCTGAAAATTTTGTACAAACATCAATGATATATTTGCTGAAATTGATATATGTATTGGAAAATCTGTTGTTTGAAAGAAGTTTACTGATTTCAATCTCTAAGCAAAGTTTGTCATGATCATCTATTATCTTTTTACGCTGTCCCTTTTCTGTAAAGGAATGACTCAGAGGATGTCTCCCTGTCTTAGGAAGTTGTTTTGTAAATAAAACATCTTTGAATCTAAATAAAGGACAGTTCTAAAAAAAATTCAGATGAGGTCTAAAAAATATGTTAAAATATCAAGATTTTCAGCGTCACCCCGCTCAGCTATATACCTATGAAAAACAAAATAAAATTATTAAGAAGAGTTGTGGGAAGTTCTTGTAAACCCGCCGGGATGCTGATCAGGTCTGCTGGCAGCGGGTAAATGCATGCATGATGCCAAGACAACTTCGTCGGGGTATTGAACAGGCTCGCTGGCAGCGAAGCAATGTCGGGTACATGAAAATTCATAAAAAAAAAAAAAACCTCTTTAATGTCCTTTATTCTGATCCAGAACTTCTTGGCAGGATACAGATGTTAGAGTGGGTTAAATGGCGACCCTGTCGAGGCTATGGATGCATGTTGGCAACAGTGGCTATGCCAACAGTATTGGAGATTTTATCTTTAATATCGTGACTTGTTGATCTTAAGACTGTTATTAGTTTTCATCTTTTGAAAAGCTGCTGGAAAAGATGGTTAATAATGATGTTTGTACGATTTTCTAGTTGTTATTTTTGAGTTGAAATTATCTTTGTTGTCTTAATCTGAATTTGTACCTTTTGCAGAGATAACTGCTTCTACCAGTGTGTTTCCATTGTTGGCAACCAACTCATTCTTTTTCTATCGTCTATTAAGCTGCCTACACTAATGTTTTACAAACATATTTTTTTTTTGTCGCAATTTTCAATAAACGACATTTTCATTTATTGTGACATTTGCACATTTGTCTTCGTTAAGTTTTCCCGAATGTAAGAGTGAAAACTTCTCCTTTAGAATTCGTATTTCGATCATTATCTGAACTGTCAATATCTCTTTTGTCATCATGCATATCACGCTCACCTTTTATTGATCATTATACAACTGGCAAGATCCTCTAATCATTCTCATACTTCGATTGATTGTATAACTTGGTTTTATTGAGTTTGTAAGGCATTTAGCATTTGGATTTGCACTTTATATGACTTGCCTGATCATTGATTCTATGAAAATGCATGAGGGTTATGATTAATTTTTTTTTATGTATATGTCCTTTGATATAATCCTTATGTTAATCTTTTGGCTTATCGACTATATGAATGTCGTTTGGCACCTTGGTTAAACTTTTGGTTATATACATTGGCGCATAATTGATTTTGGGTTTTGATTTATATGTCGAATGTTTAAACACTATGGCATAACGTTTGCGCCCATTGGTATACACATTTGATTTCATTAGTTGTACACATGACTTAATGGTTGAATTACTATTATGGATTGAACAACTATGTAAATCGGCGGTTGTACTTGGGTAATGAATATTTTGCATGGCAGACTCCACCACCTTCGCATGCTCGCATTTATTCTTATCCCTTTTGCTCGTTCATTGTTGTTAGCGTGGGTAGCTCTGCTCCTGTGCATGTTGGTAAATACAAACCCTCCCCTTACCATTTGTTCGGATCCATGGCACCAGTCGTGCGAGTTGAGCCCAATGGCAGCCAAGCCCTGTTAATGTTTGACAATGCCCGCCAAGATTTGGAAGACAATGGATGGCTTACCTTCGTGAAATGATTTGAGGGTTTTTACCTTTGTGTATCCCGACAGTTTTCCACGACTTTCGATGGTTGTCGAGCCAAGGTCGGTGATATACAGTTAGAGATCGATGAACAGTTTATCAGCTCAGCTACGTGGTTACCTACCTTGGGACAGCATTGGTTTAAGAATTGCAAGGTCGAGGAAGTGCCATGGACATTAATGTTTCAATCACGCAAAGTCACCTCTTGTGAAAGAGGTATGCCTATATTTATGCTCAAACCACGATGGCATGACTTATTAATGTTAGTCAAGCAGTTCATGACCTATGAAGGTCGATACAGACTTGTGTTCCTTTACCACCTACGTTTGTTGATGATTTTTATAGGGTATCCTCTAAACATGCCTTTCTACTTTCATCATAGCTTGTAAAAAATGTCGAAAAAGTTTAAGAGGCACAAGGCTGACAGCAGCCTGTTCCACCATGGGCTTATTAAGCTCATCGTTGTTTATCATTTGAGTTTGCATGGTGATAGTTGGAGGGATTTCATCGCCCGTAATGGCTTTGAGGACACCAACCCTGTACAGGTTGATAAACCTGTGGTAATTGAAACAAAGGCCGAACCGCCTATACCCTTACATCTCCTACTGCCTAAGCGCTCGACTGACCTTGGTGGTGACTTACCCGACACTGTAACTAAGAGTGTAGAGGCTATTAAAAAGCCTATGAGAAAAAAAAAATCAAGGCAAACCTTACTGCTAATGCCAAAGGGAAAAGGAATGCCCGGCTCATTTCGAGAATGGCCAGAAACAAACTGAAACCCTCTGTTGAGCCCAACCCTATAGTTATGAGTGAGGATTCCGATTATGATATTGAGGGTTTTCTCGCCAGCGAGTACCCCTACTCGCAAGGTTTATGTGCCGATCCCCCTTATGATTTTGTATCAAACCTTTCCCCTTGCCTACAGAATGACCCTGACTACCAAGGTATTAAGTTGCCTCGTGA
This sequence comes from Picea engelmannii, assembly GCA_009831015.1. Taxonomy (NCBI): domain Eukaryota; kingdom Viridiplantae; phylum Streptophyta; class Pinopsida; order Pinales; family Pinaceae; genus Picea; species Picea engelmannii. The sequence goes on along the minus strand of ML791494.1, from coordinate 749,432 downwards.
AACCCTCGGTCATTTGTCCAAACCCTTGAAATCCACACAGTCACCCTGTGATCAATGCAATTCATGGTTAGAACGATATTATATTGATGTTCCAATACTCCAATCAAAGATTCAATCATTGGAAGACCAGATTGCAGTGCTAACCAGTCAAAAAGACAAGCTGCATGCGATAGATAAAAAGCAAAAGACAATTGGCTCCATCTTGTTCAAAAATGTGGAATCAACCATGGCTGTTGTAAATTCCAAGCTGGTATAATCGAGCAGCCTCGTCGCTACACAGGTATGGTTTTGACATTGTTTTGTTTTGTAAATAATCTAGGTTGATATAATGATTTGAATTCAGTTTTTAAATAGTTCTGTTTACATCTTGAATGACTCTGTATAATGCGTGCATTCTATATATAGCTTTGCTTTGAATAAAAAGAAATTTCGATTCAATATACGATCTCATCAGTCCCAGTATAGCAATCAATAGATTTTGATTGGATTTGAGTGGTCTGCATTTAGATTTGATTGACTGGTTTGCCTTATTAAGTTGACAAAATTAATAGCTTGTCTTCGAATGGATTGGTTTGTATCCGATTTGAAAAGGAAATTTTTCATACTCAGTTTAGAACATAAGCGTGTTCGGATTTGATTTTGTTATGCTATGTTTGGTAAACGATTTGATTGAGTTTGGTTGTTACGATATGCTCTGTCTTACAATTTTCAAGATTGAAATATTGCTCTGTTCGATTTTAATTTGGGAAATGAACTACTCTATTTTTATAAAAACAATATGTTCATTTAAGTTTATGCAGGTGTGCCCGAATAATGGAATGGATTCGGTTCGCGACAACTATGCTAAAACTTCAGCCAATAGATTCATTTGATTGGAACGATTCTGTTTTGATCAAAGCCGATCAACCCTGTTTGCCCAATTGGCCATAATAAATTATGAATTCTATTGCCAATTAATCAAGCCTGTTATGATCTTATCTTAAATTAGTTTTCGAGCCGAGTTTGAATAGATCTATTTGTGGCATGAACCGTTTGTTGTGTCAACGCAGTCATAACGTTTGGAATGATATTGTTGAATGCATATTTCCTGTTGACAAAGCAGCGTAATAGTTGCTTGCCATTTGTTTTGATTATAATCGATTTCACAACTGTTGGATTCGATTGGTTTTGAAACAAATTGATTGACTCTGTTATTTTTACCAAATCCGGTTACGATTCGTTTGAATGAAATGATTTTGGTCAAGGTCAATCAGTTTATAAAAACAAATGATTGATATCTATAACGAACTCTGTTTGATTAATCCTGTTACAATTTTGTTATGAGTCAGTTATGGTTTGGATTCGCTCACAGCTTAAATTGCTTGTTATACAATTATCATGATTTGAAAATAATCCTGTTTGATTCGATTATTTCTCCTGTTGATAAGACAAGTATAATGAAGTGTTTGCAATTTGTTTTATTTCCATTTGAATATCAAAACGATCTCATAACTGATGGATTCGATTTGTTGAGAAATGATTACGATGTTGTTCCATATGATTTCATTTACTCGAGTTATGACAATAATCGAAACAGAGTATTCCTATCTATGTATTCGGTTAAATGATGTGGATCCTATTTGAGTTCATAATGGAATAATGATTTCGATTTATGATTCGTCCTCCAATAATTATTGGAAGATAATTGAATTAAATATCCTTAAAAGATTTTCAATTAATGTCGATTATGATTCTGTATCTTTATTTAGACTAGCTACAGAATCAGAGGATTCTGTAGCTAGTCTATAGAATTAGATTTTTATTGTTTTGTTAATAAAATATCTCGCTAACTTGTCTATTTCTGACCTGTTTCAGGTGAATTCGAATTGGATGAGACATATTGGACAATTCAAGAGATATTTGGGTGTTTTAGTTTGATTGTAGTTACCTAGTTTAGTTAAAATTGGGATATTTTCCCATATTTCATGTAAACAGTTTTATAACTTCCACGGGGAGGTTTTACCCTGTGGAAAACATTTAAATACTTATTATTTTTTGTAATAAGTAGGATCCTTTCTTGTGGGAGAACCAGGATTATGGATATCTAATACAGACTGAGACATAAGTTGATGTTCTGCTACAGCTTTAGCTTTCATAATATCAATCTTTTGTTTCATGTTTAAGTTTATCAATTTGCATTTGATTAATGACTACTTTTGTTATCTTAGTCTTTTGCAAATGATATGATTTAATGAATATAATCCATATCTGATTTCTTCCAGTATTTAAAAACATAGCAATTACTTGATTCAGTTTATGAATGACAGATTTCTCTTCTTCATCAATTGAATTATTAAGTATAAGTCTTTGCATAACAGGTTTACCTAATTGTTGAGATTTATAAATCATATAATTGTTATGATTTTTTATGTCTTGTTTGTCCTGTAAACAAACTCAAAGAGCATTGCAGCTATCGTTTACGAGAAGCTTCTGGACTATTCGGTGCAAGTTTCCTTCCTCCGATCTGCTAGTACAGTCATCATATACAGGACAAATCTGGAGCGTTTATCTAGGTTAGTTAGCGATTATTTTCATTAATTTGATTAGATATATTTGTAGTTTAGGTTAGTCATTTAGTTTAATTAACTTTCTATTTTATTTCTTGTTCATAAAACTATAAAAACCAAAAAATATCTTTCACTTTCTTAGGGCAGAATCCAACTGAGTTTTGCAGGTTTTAATTAAATCTGTAAATTGTAGATATTGTATATTTTGTGAATAAGTTATATTTCAATTAGTAGTTAGATAGTTAATTAATTAGTAGTTAGCATAGTAGTAGTTAGTAGATTGTATTTATATAATAGTTAGATTAGTTTAGTTTGTTTTAATAATTTGTTTTAGTTTAGTTTGTTTAATAGTTAGTTTTAAGTAGATTAGTTTATTAGTTTGTATTATTTATTGTTAGTTAGTTTAGTTAGTTTTATTTAGTTTTAGTTAGATTAGTTAGTTTAGATTAGTTTTCTTTTCGTTTTCTTAGGACCTTAGATCGGCTAACGGAGCCGCTAAACCCGTCAGGGTGGTTCATTCCAAATGGCTTGGGTTATTAGACAACCCCGAACCGATTCCACTCTCTCAGTTGACGGACGGTCAATTTCGCCCATCATCATCATCATCATCATCATCATCATCATCATCATCATCATCATCATCATCATCATCATCATCATCA
>ML791494.1:734208-746174 GCA_009831015.1 Picea engelmannii | reverse complement strand
TCATCATCATCATCATCATCATCATCATCATCATCATCATCATCATCATCATCATCATCATCATCATCATCATCATCATCATCATCATCATCATCATCATCATCATCATCATCATCATCATCATCATCATCATCATCATCACTATCACTTTATTTAAAATTGAATTTAAAAATAAATTAATATCATTTTGAAAGAGAATAAATATATTATTTAAATATGAGTTTTCTTATTAAACTTTAAAATGTGTTGCACATGTAAATATATACATACTTCACTTACAAAGATTTTATAAATTTTAATTTACCAAATTAATTTTTTTTAATGTTTTAAATTAAAAAAAAAATATTATTAATATTAATGACTTCTATAATGAAAGTGATAATTAAAATAATCTAAAATATGTTAAGTTAAAATTATTTATAAAATTTATAATATAAAAAAGATTGAAAATAAACACCTTTTTCTTTTATTTTTTATTTTTAATGGTAATAGTATCAAATATGATTTTACTTAATTTCATAATTCAAATAGTTTTGAACATCTTTTCTGAGAAATATATAATATAATTTTACTTAATTTTATAATTTAATTATTTTTTAACGGTTCCTCTTATTATAAAAAAAAGGAATTAAATACAATTTTACTTAATTTTATAATTTAATTATTTTTTAACACTTCTTATACAAAACTATAATTATAGTGTTACTTAATTTTCACCATATAATGATATTGTTACTTTACTTTCTACTATATGTCTAAATATAGAAATGACATTTAAAAAAATATTTAATAAGTTTCTCTTTATTTAATATTTATTAGGTAATATGTTAAACATCATATTTCTTTTAATGTTTTTTGAGCACAAAAACAAAATTTTAAAGAACCATAAATAATCACTTACCCTCTTAAGGTTTGATAGACCAATTCGATCTTAGTGGACGTTAATCATCATCATCATCATCATCATCATTATTTTTACTTAGGTCTATTCCAAATTAAAATGTATAATTACCTTTTTTTTCTTGTAAACATTTAATTTTAATTTAATTTAATGTTAAATTTCTGAGTGATTAAACCCCATTTAAAAAAGGAAGTTTTTGAGGCAACTCTAAGAAGAAAAAAAAAAGCAGAACAAAATTTGACTCGAAAATGAACTATATAAAAATTGTTGGGTTGTGACAACACATACCCTTGCCATTACATTCGTTTGAAGGTTTCCCAAGCTTTTGGCTTTCTGGATGTCTAGAAATGCTTGAGATCTCTCGTAGTTAAATGTAGAAGATCGTGGGGAGCTTCTTGAGATTTGTAACCATTTCTCGAAGATTACTTGAGCAATAAAAGATTACCATTGCCCTGATTTTTGTTTGTCTCTCCCATTTGTTGAGTGATGTATCTTCTCTATTATCTCTGCTATATATTGACTCATTTATGTAGGCAAGGAACTCAACAAGTGGTATCAGAGCTGAGGTCAGTTGAAGGTATGTGAGAGCCGAGGGAGGATTATCATTTACATGCAGAGAAGGAGAGTCCACTGCAAGGGAACTGATCCAGATGGATCTCAGTGGCCATCCACCTCTTCCATTGAATCACCATTTTGAGCCTATGGTTTTGATAAACCATGATATTCACCCTTTTGATGGGGAATGGAATGTAATGTCATCTTCATTTGTTAATTATAGACATCATTTAATGATTTCCTATCGATCTTATGTACATGCCTACATCATAGCGTTAATGCACCAGATCCCATTAGAACTCCGTAGTTAAGCATGCTCAGGCTTGAGTAGTACTGGAATGGGTGACTGCCCAGGAATTCCTAGTGTTTTAGATGTCTATGACATTTTATAAACTTAGTCCAATTTATCCCACATGCATCATGGGAATTTTTCTCCTCTCACTCTCTCATATATAATTGAGGTGAAGGAGGCCCTTTAAGCATGCAATGGAGTGTGATGTAAAGCTTCTTGTGAATGAAGCATAGCCAACATCTCTTTCTTTTTAGAGATAAGCTGCCCCATTTTTATAGTTTGTGTTCTACAACGTTTTTCTATCTTATTCAGTAATAGAAGTTGGGTTTCACTGTATTTCTGTGTTCTCTTCTATATTTTTGTGTATTTCATTGTTATATCTCAGTTATATTTATGCCTTCATGTCGTTCTCAAAATAATCTAGATTAGTGGTATCAGAGCAGGTTCCCAATGAGGTCAGGGTATAGAGATTTGGGTCTCGAGCTAGTTTCTCTTGAGGACAACCACTCTCGCTATTCCAAGCGACCTCCCATGGTGAAAGGAAAGAGAAATGATAGAGCAGGATATCCTTTCAAGACGTTGCTCGAGGAAGCCCTCATGCGACAAAGGAATGAGATGATGGACAAATTCGCTCAGATCCTTCAAATACTATGGATGGCGATAACCGAGGCATTTTCGACAAGAAATAATTTTGCAAGTGCGACGCCCTTCAAGGTACAAGTTAATTTTGATATCCCTTTATTTGAAGGCCAGATAGATGTAGATTCTCTAGAAAAATGGTTGAATCTACTAGAAGGTTATTACTTTGTCCAAAACTTTTCGGACGGTGAAAAGATCACCTTCGCACTCCTTAAATCCCTTCTCCATGTTAGATCTCGGTGGGAATATTACTGGGAGAGGTACACCATAGATGAATCTACACTATTTGGGAGAGAACCCACTTGGGAGGCCTTTGTATATGCCCTAAAGGAGGAGTTATACCCTATTGGAAACTATGATGACAAATACATGAGATGGACAACTCTGTGTCAGAAAAGAGACCAAACAGTGGCATAGTACACCAACATATTTCATACCTTGCACTCAAAGTTGGGTATCAAAGACTCTGAGTGACACCTGGTTTTGAAGTACTGCAATGGTATACACATGTACATCCAAACATATATGGATTTCCTGGACATCCCCTCACTAGGAGCTACTTATTGATATGAAGTCAAAATTGAGCAGAAATTTAAGTGATCCAGGTGGATATTGGTGGCCACCCACCTATTCCACTTGGATCCCCTACCATTGCTTCTTTCATTTTTTCATTTTTTGCACAGTTTACTATTTTTAGCAGTTTTTTTAGGTCCTGAACTTCTGGGGCCATTTTGAGGCCCTAAACGATGTTTTTTTTTGTATTTTGCTCTAGAAAAATATTATCTAATGATGTTGTTTTGTCTCGAGTGTTGTAGGCCTCAGACAAATATTTCCAACGAGCTATCATACACCTAAAACGAAGATCATATGAAAAAGTTACGACCCTGGAAAGTTGATGCACCAACTTACCCAAACGGGGCCCACATGACTTTTGGTGCTTCATCTCCCAGGGTTAGGTTTTTGGATGTCTAGGAATTTTGGCATTCCCGTTTATTGTAAAAGGGCCTTCAGAGCCTCATTGTAATCATCTTCTCATGGATGCGAGTAGCAGCCACATCTCTTCTCAGAGATAAGCTACTAGCGCCCTAGCTAGTTTATTTCCATTTTGTCTGTAAGCATATTTCAGTCATTTGTTATTAATGAAATTAAGTCTTATTTCCGCTGCATCTCTGTGTTTATGTGTATTTATGTATTTCATTGTGTTCCTACATAAATTTGGATCAGTGGTATCAGAGCGGTCTGCTCATTCTCGATCCTTCTTTGCATGTCCCCAACAAGATCGGGGTATAAGGAGTTGGGGCTCGATCTGGTTGAATCTTTGCAAGATCAGCCTCGCAAACCCCGACGACCGCCCATGGGGGAAGAAAAGAAAGATGAGGGAGCAGGAGATCCTATCAAAATTTTTCTTGAGGAGGCCCTTGAGAAACAAAGGAACGTGATGATGGACAACTTTGCCCAGATTCTTCAACAGATTCCGACTGGCGGTGCATCGACATCTAGAAGCCACTCTGGAGGTGCCACTCCTTTTAAGGTACAAGTAACCTTTGACATTCCCATATTTGACGGCCAAATAGATGCAGATGTCGTAGATAGATGGTTGAATCTGTTAGAAGGATATTTCTTGGTTCATGACTTTTATAACCGAGAAAATATTATTTTCGCACTCCTCAAAGTCGCCCCCCATGTCAAGGACTGGTGGGAAACCTACTTGGAGAAAGAGGGCAAGGGAGAACCCTCTTTGTTCTTGGCCGCACCCACTTGGAATTATTTCCGAGACACTATCAAGGAACAATATTATCCCATGGGGAGCTATGAGGACAAATACATACAATGGACTACGTTGCGGCAACAAAGGGACCAAGATGTGCATGAGATGATGAATCTGTTTCATACCCTACGCACAAAGTTGGGTATCAAAGATTCAGAGAAAAATTTGGTGTTAAAGTACCGCAGTTGTCTACACAGATACATTGAGGAGGAAATGGAGTTCCTCGACATCTCCTCACTTGGTGTGGCATACCGATATGCTACCAAGATTGAGAAGAAGTTCAAACAGAAGAAGCGAGACTTTGGGTCTGCAAATCAGAATCACGGGAAAGGTACTCCCAAACTGCAAAACAAAGGACCAAGCCAAGGCGGGGTAGCCCAGGACAACCCACCAAAGCCACAAGAAAATAACAACACCACGAAGCCAAAAAAGGACATGGGGAAGTGGTGTGAGTTCCATAAGAGCTCCACTCACAACACAAGTGAGTGTCGAGCCAAGCAGTCACTGGTAGCCGAGTTGAAGGCTTCTGAATCGGATGCATGATCTAACTCTGAATTAGAACCTGACAAGGGGAATGACAGGGGGAAGCAGATTATCGATGCGGATCCCAACGCCACCATTTCCACCACAAAGATCCAGAAGGAGGAACCAGAAGATCCAGAGGAGGCAGAGCGTCTCTTCCATTCCAAGATGTGGGTAAAGGGTTCCCCATTGCAATTCATTGTCGACAGTGGGAGCCAGAAGAACCTCATCTCGGTAGAGGTTGTGAAGCGGTTGGGATTGCTGACCAAAACACACCCACAACCATACACCATCGGGTGGTTGCACCAAGGACGAGACCTACGCGTTAGTCGACAATGTCACCTTCCCTACAACATCAAGCTCTTCACGGATGGGATATTATGTGACATTGCTCCTCTTGATGTTTCTGATATATTATTAGGCCAACTGTACTTGTGGAAGAGACATGATGTGTATGAGTCCAGGCCTTGTGCTGTTATTATCACTTTGGGCAATAAGTTGTACAGGATACCAGAGATAGCACTGCCTACCACCATCTCTTTGGTTACTGCAAAACAATGCAGTAAGCTCATTTCCAAAACCAGGAAATTTGTTTTCCTGATGATCCACCCTCAGGGAAAGCAGAAGATTGTGGCCATGACCTCCAGACAAGGCCCCACTGCATGAAAACAACAGATGGATAAGGTCGTGGAGGAGTACAAGGACATCTTCACCTCCCCCGCAGGGGTGCCTCTACATTGCCAGGTCAAGCACCCCATCTATCTAACCCCAGGTGCACCGCTTCCCAATGGACCCATCTACCGGCGCTCTGTCCTGGAGAATGACGAAATCAAGAGGTAGATTTAGGAGCTGTTGCAGAAAGGTCACATCCGGCCGAGTTCATCGCCCTGTGGGAGCTCGATCGTATTGGTGCAGAAGAAGGATGGGACTTGGAGACTCTGCATTGATTATCGGGCACTGATCAAGATCACTATTCGGAAGAGGTACCCAATCCCACGGATTGATGACCTTCTGGACCAACTCAAGGGGGGAAAAATATTTCAGCAAGATCGACTTGAAGTATGGGTATCACCAGGTACCAATCGAACCCTCTGATGTGTGGAAGACTTCATTCAAATCCAAGGAGGGCCTTTTCGAATGGTTGGTCATGCCTTTCGGGTTGAAGAATACCCCTGCAACCTTCATGAGGCTAATGGAAGACATCCTGTGGCCATTCACCAACTCATTTGTAGTGGTGTACTTGGATGACATTCTGATCTTCAGCCAGACTTGGGAAGAGCACCTCCACCATATCTGCCAGGTCCTCCAAACACTGCGACAACACAAGTTGTGTGCCAATTTGGAGAAATGCACTTTTGGCATAACCCAGGTTCAATATCTGGGATACATTATTGATGAGTGGGGGGTGCATGTGGATCCAGCAAAGATCCAAGTCATTTGGGATTGGCCAGCCCCAGCCACCCTAACAGAGCTCCGCAGCTTTTTATGTCTTGCCAATTTCTATCGCAGGTTTGTGTTGGGATTCTCTCATATCACTTGGCCCTTGAGTCAAGTCACCAAGGGAGGAGCTAAAGAAAAATGATTTTGGTCTGAATCTCAATAGAAGGCGTTCGGGGAGTTGAAACATCGCCTCTTCTCTGCACCAGTGCTCACATTACCAGACTTGCAACAACCATTTGAGATCGACACAGATGCCTATGACTATGCTATTGGGCCAGTCCTTACTCAACATGGGCATCCAATGGCATATCATAGTGAGACACTTTCCGACACAGTCCGGAAGTATCCTACTTATGACAAAGAAATGTATTCCATTGTGCAGGCTTGTTGGCAATGGAAGCATTACATTTTGGGAAAGGAAATGGTCATCCACACAGACCACCGACCCCTGCAGTTCATACAGACACAAGGGAAGTTGCAGAACGATCACCATCAGAAGTGGTACACATATGTACAACAGTTTCATTTGAACATTAAGTACAAAAAAGGCAACACCAATAATGTTGCAGACTGCCTCAGTCGACCACCCATCGTGGCGCTAACCACTGTGCTCAACTCTTATGGGCACGAGACTTCCAATTGGCCGCTTCTCTACACAAGTGATCCAAAATTCAGCCACAGATACAATACACTCTTGGAGGGTAAGAAAGTTCCCAATTTTCATCTCCAGGATGCCCTGCTTTGTCACTTGGGACACCTTTGTGTTCCTTCAAGCAAGCGTGCCAAGATGATTTGGGAGGCGCACTACAATCGAGTCGCTGGGCATTTCGGGGTCAAGAAAACCATGGAATTACTGCAAAAGTATTTCTATTGGCCGAACCTTCGACAAGATGTCGGGAAGTACATCAAGTCCCGCACTTCTTGCACCATTTCCAAGCCGACCATCAAGAAGCAAGGCCTCTATACTCCACTTCCTACCCCCAATCGACCTTGGGAATCCATCTCTATGGATTACATGTCGGCCCTTCCTTATACTAAGAATGGCAATGAATGTTCTTTTGTTGTCGTTGATCGATTCTCGAAGATGTCCATTATGATGGCCTACAAGAAGAATATCACAGCAGAAGCCACTGCTAAACTCTTCTTTGAATGAGTGTGGGTACACTTTGGGATCCCACAGTCTATCATCTCAGATCGGGATAGTAGGTTCCTTAGTACATTTTGGTCCAGCCTCTGGTCGATGTTGGACACTAAGCTCATGAAGTCCACAGCTTTCCATTCGCAAACTGATGGCCAAACAGAGGTCGTCAACCAGATGATCGTACACATTCTGCGCATGTAAAATTCAAAGCATTAAAGCACAAGGGATGAGAGACTCCCCTATGTACAACACAGCTACAACCGGGCTCTCCATAGCTCAACTAGCCACAGCCCCTTTCAAGTGGGCTTGGGATTCCAGCCACTATGTCCCATTGACATAGCCATGCCATTTGTGGCTACCTAGGAAGATTCAACTCATGTCCAGTCTGAGGCGGATAAGGAAAACAAATTCATTGAGCACTTTCAACACATCCGCCAACAGGTTCATGACATCTTGGACAGAGCCAATCCTAAGTACAAGTAATGACATGATCAACATCGGGTGCCACACAACTTCCAAGTGGGTGACAAAGTGTGGCGGCATTTGCAAAAGGAGCACCTCGTTGGACCCCACCGCAAGCTTCGTCCGCTTCGATATGGGTTGTACACCCTCACCAAGGCTGTAGGGAAGAATTCCTTTGAGCTCAACATTCCACCATTCCTTAGTATGCACCCAGTGTTCAATGTGGACCGCCTTCGGCCCTACTTTCCACCTCTACTAGACACATCCGACATGGCAGAACAACTCACACCAACGGAGTTAAATCTAGACTACATGGAATAAGCCAAAACTGATCAGATCATGGATACAAAGATCAAGCACACCCGAAAACAAAGGATACCGCTATATTGAGTTGTCAAAGCAGGCCAACTCCTTCACCAAGGCAAATGGCTCACTAGGGACCAAGTTCAGCAGAAGTTTCCTCATCTCAAGGAGGAACTCAGCGCAATGGGGACCATTGCTTCCTAGGGGGGAGGAATGATCCAGGTGGATATTGGTGGCCACCCACCTATTCCACTTGGACCCCCACCATTGCTTCTTTCAGTTTTTCAGTTTTCGCACAGTTTACTATTTTTAGCAGTTTTTTCGGGTCCTGAACTTCCGGGGCCATTTTGAGGCCCTAAACGATGTTTTTTTTTGGGTATGTTTGTCTAGAAAAGTAACTTATAACAATGGTATTTTTTCTCGAGCGTTGTAGGCCTCAGATAGATATTTCCAACGAGCTATCATACGCCTAAAACAAAGATCGTATGCAAAAGTTACGACCCCAGGAAGTTGATGCACCAACTTACCCAACCGGGGCCCACGTGACTTTTGGCGCTTCATCTCCCAGGGTTAGGTTTTTGGATGTCTAGGAATTTTGGCATTCCCATTTATTGTAAAAGGGCCTTTAGAGCCCCATTGTAATCATCTTCTCATGGATGCGAGTAGCGGCCACATCTCTTCTCAGAGATAAGCTACCAGCGCCCTAGCTAGTTTATTTCCATTCCGCCTGTAAGCATATTTCAGTCATTTGTTATTAATGAAATGAAGTCTTATTTCCACTTCATCTTTATGTTTATGTGTATTTCTGTATTTCATTGTGTTCCTACATAAATCCAGATCATCAAGAAACAAAGTAAATGGGAAAAGCATGGACAGAGAAAGGAAGGCAAACCTCAAGAGAGCCAGTCCCAGATGCAGACAAAGAAGGGTAACAAGAAGTATAAGAAAGACACCAGAAAGTGGTGTGACGTCCACAAAATCCCTTGGCACAACAATGATGAATGTCTCTCAATACAATCATTGGTGGTCGATCTCAAAGCCAAAGAGCCGAACCTTGACTTAGACCCTGATTCAGAAAATAATAAAAGGAGACAAATCATTGATGCATAACCCACTACTACTGTTGCAACTGCAACAATCCAACCTGAAGAGGATATTGAGGAGGGGAGCGAATCTTCCATTCATAGATGTGGGTGAAAGGGACACCACTTTATTTTATTGTTGATAGAGAAAGACAAAAGAACATCATCTCAGAAGAGGTTGTCAAGCAGTGGGATTTGCCAACAACAACACACTTGCAACCATACAACATCGGGTGGCTTCACCAAGGTCAAGATCTTCTTATCAGCCATCAATGTCACTTGTCCTATGACATCAATCCCTTCAAGAATGAGGTATTGTGTGGTGTTTCCCCACTAGATGTCTGTGATGTTCTATTATGCTATCCATATATGTGGAGGTGTCATGTTGTTTATGAGTCTCAACCCCGTAGCATCATTTTGACTCTGGGGAGTCGGCTATATCGGATACCAGAGGTAGTTCCAACTATTGTGCCACCAAAACAATGCCACAAAGTAATCTCTCATACTGCAAAGTTTAGCCTCTTCATAATATGATAAGAAGGTGAACATAAGGACACTGCAACCACTGCAGCCTCAAGCTAAGACCTTTCTATCCAACAGAAGTAGATCGAAAATATTGTAGACAAGTACCAAGATGCTCTTGCTGCACCTACGGGGGTGCCTCCACACTTCCCAGTCAAGAAAGGTTATAAAAAAACCCTTCATACTCTTCATGCTTCATCTTCACCGAAAGAATCCTCCCACACTCAGGTAGATCATGCAACCATATTGGTTGAATGAATCCAACCCCTCCAACAACAGGTTCATGACATCCTTCATCAAGATAAGTAAGAGAACTTCTTCAAAAAGGAAAGTAACACACCAAGCTTAAGATTTAGCAAAAATATCCCCGTCTCCCAAGGGAAATTGACACAATGAGGACCATTGCTTCCTAAGGGGGGATGAATGATCCATATGGATCTCAGTGACCATCCAACTCTTCCACTGAATCACCTTTTTGAGCCCGTGGTTTTTATAAACCATGATATTCACCCTTTTGATGGGGAATGGAATGGAATGTCATCTTCATTTCTTAATTAAAAAAATCATTTAATGATTTCCTAGTGGTATTATGTACATGCCTATAACATAGTGTTAATGAAACAAATCCCATTAGAACTCCACAGTTAAGCACACTCAGGCTAGAGTAGTATTGGGATGGGTGATCTCCCGTGAAGTCCTAGTGTTTTACATGGCTATGGCATTTTACATGGCTATGGCATTTTATAAACTTGGTCCAATTTATCTCACATGCATCATGGGAATTGTTCTCCTCTCACTCTCTCATATATAATTGAGGTGAAGGATGCCCATTAAGCATGCAATGGAGTGTGATGTAAAGCTTCTTGTGAATGAAGCATAGACAACATCTCTTTCCTTTTAGAGATAAGCTACCGCATTTTTACGGTGTGTGTTCTACAATGTTTTTCTATCTTATTCGGTAATAGAAGTTGGGTTTCACTGTATTTATGTGTTCTCTTTTATATCTTTATGTATTTCATTGTTATATCTTGGTTATATTTATTCCTTCATGTCGTTCTCAAAATAATCTGGATCAGGAATTGAGGGTTTGACAGTCTGTCTGTGAGGAGGAGAAACCCTATGAGTTCGAAATCATGTTGGATGCTAAGGAGAAAGGTTGGTGGGGCAACAAAGTTGGAAGATATGGAAATAGTTAGAGCAAGGTTTCCTCTTGGATTTATTTATTATGTATGACAAGTTCTACAATTTGGAGGATGCACGTGAAGTGTTTGACAAAATTCCTTAACGAGATGATCTTGGATTGTTATGATGAGTTGTCGGAGGAGGAAACGTTAGATTTGGCAGTGATGGTGGCAAGTCAAGCATGGAAGTGGAGTGTTGATGGGATTACTTAGATTCAAAGAAGTGGTGAAAGTCTTGAATGCAAAGTTTAAGGTGGAGTTAAAACATTTTTTTATATGTAAATGGCATACGATTGTAAGACTTGGTTAGACATGCGTACCCCATTTTTTAAGTGTTTTTGTTTTTAGACTCATGGTCTTGGTAGCCCATGGTTTTATATCCCATGGATTGCATGTAATGAATCCTTTAAAGGGATTAGGATAATCCATTTAAATCAACCTGAAGGTGAGAGGTGAAATCTCACTTGGATGGCTTGGCCGGTTTTGGTCAAGAGAACAAAGTTTTATATCTTTGTTGGTTATGGTGATGGAGCTAAGGGACGCAGATTGTGGGATCCTACTATTCATAAATCATCAAAAGTAGAGATATGTACCATGAGAATATATTCAGGATCCCAAAGAGAGATTTGTTTGCAAACTCAAGGAATCATTGTATGGCCTAAGATGACCAGGCAATGGTAAAATATGTTTGATTCCTTCATGATGAGCCATGTTTCTTAAGAAGTGAGTATGATCATCGTGTTTATGGAATATTCATTATCTTGATGTTATGTTGATGATATACTTGTTTTAAGAAAAGCATGGTGGATATCACCAGGTTAAAGGCTCAGTTGACCAGGATGTTTTAGATGAAGGATCTAAGAGAAACAAAACAAATCTTGGACATATTGTTGATTAAGGTTGGTTGTCATTGATGTCAACCCTTGAAGAAAGCCCCGTAGCACAAAGGTTTGGGTTATGGACCCAATATTGTTTGATGCAAATATGAATCATTATTGTTTTGTCATGGATGATAAGAAGTAAATATGGATGAACTCCAAAGTGGTCCCCTTATAGTGAAAGCCCTCACGGGAAGATGCTTTGCGGAGTAAGAGAACCCATGCTTAATTGTGGAATAATGAGATGAAGGACAATGAATTTGTTAGGTAAACTATCCTA
>ML791494.1:670000-695180 GCA_009831015.1 Picea engelmannii | reverse complement strand
TAATTTTAAAATATACCATTAAATTTTATGTAAAAACATATAATAAATCCTAAAATATATCAATTAATTGTGTACACATTTGGTTAAGTGGTAAGGAGACTTTATTCCCAAAAAGACAAGTTGTAAGAGCATTAAATATGTAAATGTGGCGGGGGTGGGTACCATTACTTTTATCCATGCAACCATGAAACAACTATTCAAAATTTCTCATTGCAAGTGGGAGAGAATAACATATATATAAATTTCTCATTGCAAGTGGGAGAGAATAACATATATATGAATTAGATATGAATAATCATTTTTTGTTATGGTATTATTTGATTTTATTGTACCAAAAATAAAAATATTTTATTCATCATCCACGTAAAAACTAATAAAATTTGTAATGATTGATAAGTAAAGTTGAAATGGATTATTTGAAATGGATTATTTAAAAGAATATATTCTTAAAAAAATTGGATATATATATATATATATATATGTGTGTGTGTGTGTGTCATTTAAAAAAAAAGTTATTTATATGTAGTCATTGCAAATTGAAAGCAAGCTTTTCACCTTTTTAAAATGGGGAGTGGCATGTCAAAGGAATTGCTTTCAAATAATATTAAGAGTACATTAAATTTTAAGAGTTTATATTTATATAATTTTTAAGAGTTAAAGATTAAAATATTATTATTATTATTATTAAGATTAATAAAAAATTTAAATAAATTTATAAAAAATTATAATTATAATTATTATTTTAGATAAAAAGAAAAAGTTGTTGGATTACTGAAAGGGGGGTGAATCAGTAATAGTGTAATTATAATAATTTTTCTTCAAATTTTATATCAATGTAGAATTATTATCCAATAATGAGCAGTAAGAAATAAACAATCACACATATACATAGTACATCAGTGTTTTACGTGGAAACCGAAATCGGGAGAAAACCGCATAATGTTTTTTCTTATATGTGTTGAAGAATTACATTCATTGGAAACACCAACTTCCTTTGTTTTCCAGCTGCAACTAGAAGGAGGCTCTAACCCCCTAGTTTCTCAGGCTACAACATGAGGGAAACTCCAACTCCCCAATTCTCTGGCTACAACCCCCTATGTTCTCCGACTACAACCGTAAGGTGGCTACAACCACCTGTCCTTGCCCCGTCCTGCCACCCTGAAGCAGATGTAGAATGATGGAACCACTCTCACACTATCACTGTGAGATATACCGCTATAAACATGTACCAATAAATTTGAACCATGCATCAACTATGCATCAACTTGTACCTCAACCTGTAATCAACCTGTACCATAAACAAATGCATCAACCATGCACCAACCTGTACCAAACAAGTGCATCCAACCAAGTACCAAGTATGTACCAATCATGTGTCAACTACTCATCAACTATGACTCATCAATATGTACCAACATCATCAACTATACACCTCATGCATGTGCCGACTCATCAACTACTTGTCTCAACCATGTACTCAACATGTACCTCAACCAAAAGCCCTCATCAATTTCATCATCCAAATCTGATTCATAGCTCTGTAATAGACCTGTTGTATATGATCACATTCTTGCAAACCTTACTTAACTTTAACAATAAGAGACTAGCATTTTCATCAAACTTTTCATTAGTCTTACATGCCTAGTTTTGGATTAGTCAACAACCCTAACTTGAAGTAATCATAACTTTGAACCTATAATGTATAAAGATCTGAAACTGATACCCAATGTTCTTCAGTGTGTTTTATGAAATTTCTCCAGTTGTCACTACTTGGAACCTCTCAGAAAATGAGTTATAGCAAAAATGGCATACCTTGTTGAATTCTGGCTTATTCTAGAGAGAGACCTTGTAGAGCATGCCCCAAACGAAATATTTGTTTAATTGATCTGAGACTATTACAAAACATACTAAAGACTGTATCCTAACCAACACATTTGGTCTCATTGAATTTGGATCTATTATGAAGAAGTTATGATGTTTTTACCCGAAACACCTATTTTTGACTAGTTTTAGGACTATCCACAAACCCTATTTTCCATGGAGTGTAACTCCCAAAATACAATGAACCACAAGATTAATTTTTTACCAAATATACTTGGATATGTTTTCTCAATGGCATAGAAATTTCACGGTCTGAATCATTATAGAAAAAAGTTATAGTGAAAATGGTGAGATGACCTATAAATAACATACCTTAGAAAGCACCATCAAAAGAATTTATCCTTCCTTGCATTTCGGCCTTCTTTTCTTCACCTTCCCTCAGAATTTCGGCTTAGATAACCTTGGTTACCTTAGACAGCTATAGATATTCAATATGCTCAAGTGTGATTA
This sequence comes from Picea engelmannii, assembly GCA_009831015.1. NCBI lineage: Eukaryota > Viridiplantae > Streptophyta > Pinopsida > Pinales > Pinaceae > Picea > Picea engelmannii. The sequence continues at coordinate 692,849 of ML791494.1, read as the reverse complement.
AAATGAGAGAGCCTAGACTCTTAATTATACTCTCCAAGTAGCTTCCTTAAAAACATCTTCTAGGTCACTTTGCCCACTTTCCTTATTTTAGGGTTAACCCACTTCTAATTTCTCCATTAAATTTATTATTTAAATAATTTATTTATATTCACTTTGAATTATAGTACACTCATTACTTCACTTTATTATTTACCTTCTAAAATCCCTTAAACCACTTTGACTACTTTGACCTTTTGGGGCTTCTAGATGACATGTGAGGGTCCTCCAACTTCGTAAGACGATAACTCTCAAACCGTGAGGAGTTATGTGACGTTCCACATACCACCAGAAATGGAATGACATGTACTATCCATATAGAATAGTATTACCTTCAAATATATCAAAACTCTTACCATTATCCATCAAACAAACTTGGGTTCATTACCCAAACCTGGGTTCTCCAACTTCACATTGTTAAGTACCTATACTAGATATGCAAATATACTTCAATAATACCAAGAGTAAACCATAAACTATTCACCATAACATGAACACAAGAAATAGAGAAAACCCTTGAGGTAGGGTAACACCATATATTAATTCTTATGGAAGGATAAAACTCCTCAAACAATCCTTGCTTGTACAATCACAGTATTCTTCACTATGTTTCATCACATTACCTACACTTCTTTATATAGCTCTCCCTATCTTCTAGGAACCTTCTAGAGAGCCTTCTCACATTTATTACATCCAACTACCATAGTGAGCCTTTATTAATATAGTGGACCTAGTCCACCTTACATTGAATGACCACATTCTCATATATTAAATGACTTCCACTAATAATACATAATTACATTCCCATTGGGTACCTCCTTAGATATAATACATTCCATCCCCCTTCACATGTTTCATCCTCGAAACATGAGAAGAAACCATACAATATGATCGGCTAATCAATGTAGCCAACTGGTACCAAGTACGACCATCCATCCATCCCAATGGAAGTCGAACATGATGTCTATCTGCTACCTTGCCACCCTGATCTTTCTCTACATCATGTCAGGGTTGCCATGGGATTGTTTCTGTAGCTTGAGCTCTTCTCGTAGTGTCAGTAGTCCTCCATGCACCTCTTGATCGGTTTCCTGTCTGGTGCCCTGCTGGTGCATAAATGTGTTGATGCACATGCCCTTTCCTTGATGAATTTTGTGTCTCTATATGATGTGGATGGTGATATACAACAACTGTAGGAATCTGTTATTTTTTCTTCAAATCTGCAACACTTTGTGCCTTTGATTCAATGACCTCCTTAGCTTCCTGATTATGTCCTTCTTGTAGTTTTGCTTCATCTCCTTTTGTAGACTCTGCCTCTGATTCAATTTCAGACTGGGCAATAACTTCTTTGCTAGCTTCCACGGGTCCATCTTTCTTACTAAGAAACACATCCCGCAATGTGATTTTTTTTTTCTTATACCACAACTTTAAAAACTTCTTTTTCACATTAATATTAATGGTACCCACTGATTCTATCCAAGGATATCCCAAAACAATATCCACTTCATCCATATCCATAGCATAAAAATCTGAATGCAACACATATGTATCCATGGTAATCTTCAAATCTTTAAAAATTTGAAAATTTTCACCCTCAACCTGTGTGCTTTGAATATTCTTTATTGGAACTTGCAATCTATTAACCAACTGAACATTGATAAAATTATGCATGCAACTAGGGTTAATAGAAACAATTATATTTTCTTTATGAATACAACCATGAACCTGTAATATAGTTTTTTCACATGAAAATAAACTCTTGGTTCTCTCTTTATCCTTATTTTCTCCATGAGACCACTTGTCTAACAATATTTTTTTTAATTTTCCATTAGATAGAGTCATCATCTCCTTATAATCAAGCGATTTCCACCAAATGGCAGTATCACCTTGCAATTTGAGATCTACCCAATGGGGCCAATTCTCTTCCCATGCTGACTTTCTTTCTTTAATGAATGATTAAATACTAGGACCATCACATTTCCCTGTAAAATACATCTTTCTATGAAAACCCCCCAAAATAGAACAATAGCTTACGACAGAAAATCACGGCTTTTTCTGGAAAAACCCTAAAAAACTGTTGAATTTAAAATGCTCATAAATTTACTTCCTGAACTCCATTTCGGTTGATTTGTTTTTTGAAATTGGGTATTTTTCTGAGAGGAATTCAAATACCCAATTTTTTTTTTTCAAATTTAGCTCATAAATATTCCGATATGAGCCTGAAGTGCTCCACCCTCTTTTTCTTCCTAGAAAAATTTCTGCAAAAAGAGAAAACAAATCTTCCCTTCTTTGGCCAAGGAAAGAGATCTGATACCACTTGTTAAGAACCAAATACTTGCATATAGAAATACTACAAATATTCAGAGAAAAATATAGAAAACCACAACTTTATTACAAAAACCCTTGAGGTAGGGCAACACCATACAATGGATCCTATTATGGAAGGGATCCTCTCCTGTTCACTTGCCTCTTCGAGGAGACATCCTCCTATTGAGCTACAATTCACAATACAATAATTATCTTCATATCCCATTACATTGCTTGAACCCTTTATATAGTGATACCATCACCTAAGAACATTCTAGAGGAGGAATCTTCTAGAAGTAGAACCTCCTAAGAAGTCCTCTTACATTTATTATACCTAACTACCCATTTATTATATCTAACTACCATAGTGGACCTTATTTAATAATACAGTGGACCTAGTCCACCTTATATTGAATGGCATCCACTATTATCACTATGGGCCCTCTAGGCCCCCCCACTAACTCTCTAGCTACCTTACATTCCATCCCCTTATGAAAGCGTTCTCCTCAATGCTTGATGTACAACCATATACCGGGGTCCCATGGATAAGTGTGGACCATAGTGCCGAAGTAGACTAGAGAACCAAGGTCCCATTGAGAAATGGAAGCCACCATGATGAAATAGTCCAACCGCCATAGTAAACTAGGGTCCCATGTCCAAGTGCTCATGTGAACTCGACACGGAAGATATCGACACCCAATAACCAACGGAGTTCGGGAAACTTTCGATTTGAACTTGAAGTGCGTCGCCCTCTTTTTCTTCCCTAGAAAAAATTCTACAAAAAGAGAAAACAAATCTTCCCTTCTTTGGCCAAGGAAAGTTCTCTGATACCACTTGTTAAGAACCAAATACTTGCATACATAAATACTACAAAGATTCAGAGAACAATATAGAAAAACCACAACTTTATTACAAAAACTGTTGAGGTAGGGAAACACCATACAATGGATCCTATTATGGAAGGGATCCTCTCCTGTTCACTTGCCTCTTCAAGGGGGCATCCTCCTATTGAGCTACAACTCACAATACAATAATTCTCTTCATATCCCATTACATTGCTTGAACCATTTATATAGTGCTACCATCACCTAAGAACATTCTAGAGGAGGAATCTTCTAGAAGCAGAACCTTCTAAGAAGTCCTCTTACATTTATTATATCTAACTACCCATTTATTATATCTAACTACTATAGTGGGCCATATTTAATAATATAGTGGACCTAGTCCACCTTACATTGAATGGCCTCCACTATTATCACTATGGGCCCTCTAGGCCCCCCCACTAACTCTCTAGCTACCTTACACATATGGCCATAACTCTCTAACCGTGAGGATTTATGTGACGTTCTACATACCACCAGAAATTGCATGACAAGAAATATCCATCTAGGATAGTTTCCTTGACAAATTCATTATCCTTCATCTCATTATTCCACAATTAAGCATAGATTCTCTTACTCCACAAAGCGTCTTCCCGTGAGGGATTTCACCATAAGGGGACCACTTTAGATTTCATCCATATTTACTTCTTTTCAACCATGAAAAAACAATAGTGAGTCATATTTACATCAAACAATCTTGGGTCCATTACCCAAACCATTGTGCTACAGGGCTTTCTTCAAGGGTTGACATCAATGACAACCAACTTTAATCAACAATCTCCCCCTTTGGCATTGATGGAAACACTCTGATGCAATACTAAAATCATATCACTCATGCTCCCCCAGGAACCATGCCTTTGTCCTCTGCATTTGATAAATCTGCTCCTCTTGGAACCATGCCTCTATCCTTTGCATCTGATAAAACTGCTCCCCCTGGAACCATGTCTCTGTCCTCTGCATCTGATAAATGTCTCCCCCTTTGTCATCAATGGCAAAGGTATCTTTCCATCCGGGGCTGCTCCCCTTGACTGAACTGTCCTCTTATGGTGCTTCCTCGTGTACATCTAAGACATATAAGATAATCATTCAAAAAGAATTAAAAAAGCATTCATTTTGGAATAGAAATAACTCCAACTATTTGGCGAAGATATTCAAAGGTTTTCCGTGGAAGTGGTTTTGTAAAGATGTCTACCACTTGTTCTTTGTGCCCACATACTCAACTCTGATGTTCTTTTCTGCAACCTGTTCCCGTAGAAAGTGATAGTTGATTGGAATGTGCTTCATCTTGGAGTGCATCACCGGGTTTTTTGAGATACTGATGGCACTTGTATTATCACAATATATTGGAATGGGCTCATCATACTCAGCCTGTATATCTGCCAAAGTTTGTTTCATCCAAAGAACCTGTGTACAACATGTTGCTACTGCAATATACTCTACCTCGGCTGTAGAGAGAGATACTGATGATTGTTTCTGGCTTAGCCATGATACTAAACATTCACCCAAGTAGAACCCTGCTCCACTAGTGCTTCATCGGTCATCAATACAACCTACCCAATCTGTGTCTATGTAGGAAATTAGTGATAGATCCTTTCCTTTTGGATACCATAGCCCAAACTCTTCTGTTCCTTTGAGATATCTGAAAATCCTCTTCACTGCTAATACATGTGATTCTTTTGGTGCTGCTTGAAATCGTGCCACTTGTCCAACTGCCTGCATTACATCTGGTCTAGATGATGTCACATATAGTGGGCTGCCAATCATTGACTTATATTGCCTCTGATCTGTAGACTTCGAATCATCATCTTTGCTCAACTTACAACTGGTTTGCATGGGAGTGATAACTGGTTTGCAATCTTCCATTGGGGACCTCTTTAGCATTTCTCTGATATACTTGGTTTGAAAAATAAAATTTTCTTGGTTTCTTTGACATATTTGAAGTCCTAGAAAGAAGGATAGTTCTCCAAGTAACGACATTTCAAATTCATTCTGCATGTCTTTTGAAAATTTCTGGCTTAACTTGTCATCATCACTACCAAAAATAATATCATCAACATAAACTTCAATTAATAAAATATTACCTTGACTTACCTTGATGTAGAGGTTGTTGTCTGAACTTCATTTTCTGAACCCTGTCTGCTGCAGATACTTATCCAGTCTTGCGTACCATGCTCTAGGAGCCTGTTTTAGACCATACAAGGCCTTCTTTAATTTACACACATAGTCTGTGTTCTCTGACAACTTAAATCTTTCTGGTTGTTCAATGTAGAATTCTTCTTCAAGTTCCCCATTCATAAAAGCTGACTTTACGTCCATATGACATACTTTAATATTTTTGGAGCATGCATAAGCTAAAAGGAAACAGATTGCTTCCATTCTGGCAACTAGGGAAAATGTTTCTTCAAAGTCGATTCCTTCAATCTATGCATATCATTTACATACCAATCTAGCTTTGCTCCTTGTAACCTATCCATCTTCATTCAATTTATTCCTGAAAACCCATTTTGTGTCGATCACATTCTTATTCTTTGGTCTTGGAACCAATTCTCAAGTGTCATTTTTCTCTATTTGATCCAATTCTTCATCCATGGCCTTATTCCAAAATTCATCCTTGTTGAATTCTTCCAAATAGTTTGGTTCAATTGTAGATAAAAGTTATAGGTGTGTTTGTTCCGCTAAACAAATTTTTCTTCTAGTCTCAACTTCTGAATCTTTGTTTCCAATAATTTGATCTGAAGGATGATTCTTTTGTACTCATTTTCTAGGTGTCTTTGGATATACTTGTTGAACTTACTCTTCTACTTCTGTTGGATTTTCTTCATCTTCATCTTCCTCTTCTACTTCTTTTTCATCTTCTTATTCGAAAAGTTATTCCATTGATTTGTTTTCTTCTTCCTTTGATTCTAGTCTGCATGTTTCATCAATTGTTATGTTGATGTTTTCTACAACTTTGTTTAATCTTAGATTGTAACACATGTATTCTTTCCTTGTACTTGAGTAACCAACAAGTATTCCTTTGTCCATACGAGAGTCAAACTTTCCCATTCCACCATCTTCTCTTTTGATGTAGCATTTGCTTCCAAAAAATATGAAGTGCTTCACATTTGTTGGTCTTCCTTTCCATAGCTTGTAGGGAGTTTTATCAGTGTTGTTTCTGAGCATTACTCTGTTTTGAATGTGAAATGTTGTATGCACAGCCTGTGTCCAAAACATATCTTTCAACTTTGAATCCATTATCATTGTTCGATCCATTTCTTGTATTATCTCGTTCTTTCTTTCAACAACTCCATTATGTTGAGCTGTCCTAGCGATGGAGAATTGCCTTTTTATTCCATGATTGCAGCAGTAGTCCATAAATTCCTTTGAGTTGAATTCTCCTCCATTATCTGATATTAAGCATTTGATTCCTGAATCCATCTCATTTTCAACCATTTCCTTGTAGATCTTGAAGTTTTCAAAATCTTCTGACTTGTTCTTAAGAAAGCAAACTGCAGTCATTCTTGTATAATCATCATCTAATAACATAAATTATCTCTCACCTTTTAAGCCTTTTGTTATAGTTGGTCCAACTAGATCAATATGAACAATTTCCAGTGGTTTTGTTGTTGAATATTCCTTTGATTTGAAATTTGTCTTTGTTTTCTTTCCTTGTTGGCAATGCTTGCATAAAGTGTTGGTTGGTTTCGTGATCTGGGGCATTTCTCTGACTGCTTCTCTTTTGTTGACTTTGACAAGATTATCAAAATGCATGTGACCTATTCTTTTGTTCCATATCCAACTTTCATCTTCCTTTCCTAGACAACACTTTTCATTTCTAATTTCGCTTAACACATATATGTTGCTTGAAGTTCTTGCAGCTGTAGCGACCAATTTCCTTGAACCTTCTTTTCTTATCTCACACTTTTGTGAATCGAAAGAAACTTTATGACCTTGGTCACACATTTGACTCACACTTAAAAGATTATGTTTCATATATTCTACTAGTAGAACATTTTCTGCCTTTTCATTCTTGTTCCCAATTCAGACTGTTCATTTTCCAATGATTTTGGCTGAATCATCATTTTCAAAGGAGACTGATCCATATCTTTCCTTTCGTAATGTAAGAAAATTGCCTTTATCACCTGTAATGTGTTTTGAACATCCACTATCAAGATACCAACCACGTTTCTTCTGTTTAGCTTGTAGAGTGACTGTGCATTCTTCATTTCTATACTGATCTTGCTTTCTTATCCATGTCGTTTCCTGAGGTTCTTGTTTGTGACTCTGTTGAGGCTCTTTAGGAGGGACTGTCATTCTGCATTTTTTGGCCATGTGTCCAAAATTTTTACATTTGTAACATTCCACTTCAGTGCTCAAAGATTCAAACCTATTGTAACTTCTTCTCTGTGTTTCACTAGGTATTCTTGAATAACCCTTTTGTGCATGGCTCTCAAAGTATCTATTGTTCTTGTTGTTAGCTCTGCAATTTACGTATTTATGTCCAAAATTATTACATGCATAAAATAAACCAAAAAATATAGTTTGATACCTGGTAGTTGAAGATATTCTGAAAGGAGGTGCTCTTATGAATCCTTCTTCTTCTTAAGGCCTGTCTATCTATTATTGATTATGAAATATGAATCTTCTCGGTGGAGGAGTGTCCCTGTAATCTTCCTTGCATATCTTTTTATCCCCTTTGATTGTTTCTGCATAGATTTCTTGATTTGTTTCTTGCTCTGTTGTTTTGGAGCTTGATCCATTTTCTATCTGATTGTATCCAAGTCCATACTTGTCAAGATGAGATTTTTGACTGTTGATAATGTCGTCCAAAATTTTTGAGCTATTCTACATATTTTTCTTTTGAATATCCTTTATTAGTGTGACAATCTCTGCTTCCGGGTTTCCAATGATCTTGTCCTTTCCTTCTAGCTGTTCTTTGAGTTCTTCTTCAATTCTTTTATCTTCTTCTATTTGAACCTTCAATTTTTTGATCATTTGTTCTAGTTCTTGAGTGTCTTTTTTCTTATCTAGTTTTGCTTGTAGTTTCTTGTTTTTCTTGTTTCATCTTCTGATAACTTCTATAGCACTCATTAATTCTTCTCGGAAGTCAACTTCTGCCTCTTCAATTTCTTCTTCATATTATCCTTCAGAGTCTTCTTTATCAGTGTCTTCTACTGCCATGAATAGAACTCTCTCTATTTCACTCTCATTGACTTCATCTTCATCTGATGATGAGATGTCTTCTTGAATCTTTGGTGCAAAAATTTTCTTGAAAACTTTCTTTGTAGTTATTTTACCTTTATATGTTTGTCTGCCTTTTGGCTAACCTTTATCATTTCTCTTTTTCTTATGAGGACATTTGTTAGAAAAATGACAAATACCATCACAATTAAAACAAATTAAAGGAAGCTTACCTCTATACCTACCGTTGTTTCCCTTGTTCAGTCTTTTGACGAAGTTGGCCACTTCTTAATCATCTTCCAAGATGTCGCTGTTGCTGCTATATTCTTCTTGTTCCTTTTTCTTTTCCTTTGATCTTTTGGATGCTTTGAAGGCTGCTTCTTTTACATCTGGATTTTCCTGTTCAGTTCTCATCTCATATGTTGTGAAGATTCCATGTAGTTCGTCAATGCTTATTGAGTTTAGATCCGATATTTCTTCTAGTGATGATATATTAGGGTTGAATCTCATAGGAAGAGATCTTAGTACCTTTTGAACAATTATAGATTCTTCAATTTCTTCTCCCAATCCTATGATTGTATTCACTGTTTCATCGACTCGTAATAAGTAGGCTATGATATATTCATCTTCCTTCATTTTTATTTGTTCAAACTAACCTATGTACGTTTGAAGCTTTGCTGCTTTGACTTTTGAATCTCCTTCATAAATATTTCAAAGATTTCTCAAATCTCTTTAGCGGATTTACAATGTGCAACTTTGGTGAATATCATATCACTAAAGCCATTCAAAAGTGAATTTTTGTCTTTGGAATTATTCTCACTGAGTTTCACTGCTTTTTCATTTGTTGGTGGAACTGCTGGTGCTGTGTATCCATCTACAATTGATTGCCAAACTTGAAATCCCTGTGCCTGTATATATGTCTTCATCCTTATGCTCCAAAAAACATGCTTCTATCCATCAAACTATGGTATTCCATTTTTATACGAGTTGGTACTCTCCATGATCTACCTTTTAGTGGTTAAACTGATTTTTGAAGGAACCTGTTGTGATACTTATTGTTGGATTACTGAGAGGGAGGGTGAATTAGTAATAGCATAATTATAATCCTTTTTATTCAAATTTTATATCAATGTAGAATTATTATCCAATAATGAGCAGTAAGAAATAAGCAATCACACACATACACTGTACACCAGTGTTTTACGTGGAAACCCAAATCGGGAGAAAACCACAGAATATTTTTTCTTAAATGTCTTGAAGAATTACATTCATTGGAAGCACCAACTTCCTTTGTTTTTCAACTGCAACTGGAAGGAGGCTCCAACCCCCTAGTTTCTCAGGCTACAACCTGAGGGAAGCTCCAACTCCCCAATTCTCTGGCTACAACCAGAAGGAAGCTACAACCCCCTATGTTCTTCGGCTATGACCGGAAGGTGACTACAACCACCTGTCCTTGCCCTGTCTTTCCACCTTGAAGTAGAAGTAGAATGATGGAACCACTGTCAAACTATCACTATGATATATACCGCTGTAAACCTGTACCAATAAATCTAAATCATGCATCAACCACACATCAACCTATACCTCAAACTGTAATCAACCTGTACCATAAACAAGTGCATCAACCATGCACCAACCTGTACCAAACAAGTGCATCCAACCAAGTACCAAGTATGTACCAATCATGTTTCAACTACTCATCAATTATGACTCATCAATATGTACCAACATCATCAACTATACACCTCATGTATGTGCCAACTCATCAACTACTTGTCTCAACCATGTACTCAACATGTACCTCAACCAAAAGCCCTCATCAATTTCATCATCCAAATTTGATTTGTAGCTCTGTAATAGACCTGGTGTATATGATCACATTCCTACATACCTTACTTAACTTTAACAACAAGAGACTAGCATTTTCATCAAAATTTTCATTAGTCTCACATGCCTAGTTTTGGATTAGTCAACAACCCTAACTTGAAGTAATCATAACTTTGAAGTATTCGTAACTTTGAATTAATCGTCACTTTGAACCTATAATGTATAAAGATATGAAACTGATACACAATGTTCTTTAGTGTGTTTTATGAAATTCCTCTAGTTTTCACTACTTGGAACCTCTCAAAAAATGAGTTATAGAAAAAATGGCATACCTTGCTGAATTTTGGCTTATTCTAGAGAGTGACCTTGTAGAGCGTGCCCCACATGAAATATTCATTGAACTGATCTAAAGAAGTTACAAAACATACTACATACTTTACCCTAACCAACACATTTGGTCTTAATAAATTTGGATCTTTTATGAAGAAGTTATGACGTTTTTACTCGAAACACCCGTTTTTGACTAGTTTCAGGACTAGCCACAAACCCTATTTTCCATGGAGTGTAATTCCCAAAATACAACGACCCACAAGCTGAATTTTTTTACCATAGATACTTGGATTTTCTCAATGGCATAGCAGTTTTATGGTCTGAATCATTATAGAAAAAAAATTTATAGTGAAAATGGTGAGATGACCAGTAAATAACATACCTTAGAAAACACCATCAAAAGAATTTATCCTTCCTTGCATTTCGGCCTTCTTTTCTTCACCTTCCCTCATAATTTTGGCTTATATAACCTTGGTTACCTCAGACACCTATAGATATTCAATATGCTCAAGTGTGAACAAAATGAGAGAGCCTAGCCTCTTAATTATACTCTCCAAGTAGCTTTCTTAAAAACATCTTCTAGGTCACTTTGCCCACTTTCCTTATTTTAGGGTTAACCCACTTCTAATTTATCCATTAAATTTATTATTTAAATAATTTATTTTGTATTCACTTTGAATTATAGTACACTCATCACTTCACTTTATTATTTACATTCTAAAATCCCTTAAACCACTTTGACTACTTTGACCTTTTGGGGCTTCTAGATGACATGTGAGGGTCCTCCAACTTCGCAAGGCCATAACTCTCAAACCATGAAAAGTTATGTGACATTCCACATACCACCAGAAATGGAATGACATGTACTATCAATATAGAATATTATTACCTTATAATATAGCAAAAATCATACCGTTGTCCATCAAACAAACTTGGGTCCATTACCCAAACCTGAGTTCTCTAACTTTACATGGTCATAACTCTCTAACCATGAGGAGTTATGTGACATTCTACATACCACTGGAAATGGCATGAAAAGAAATATCCATCTAAGATAGTTTCCTTGACAAATTCACTATCCTTCATCTCATTATTCCACAATTAATCATGGGTTCTTTTACTCCACAAAGCATCTTCCCGTGAGGGATTTCACCATAAGGGGACCACTTTGGAGTTCATCCATATTTACTTCTTATCAACCATGAAAAAACAATAATGAGTCGTATTTACATCAAATAATCTTGGTTCCATTACCCAAACCTTTGTGCTACAGGGCTTTCTTCAAGGGCTAACATCAATGACAACCAACCTTAATCAACAAAAGTTATATATATATATATATATATATATATATATATATATATATATATATATATATATATATATATATATATATATGAGATTTGTAATTAAATGATTATGGATAAATGCTTCCAACATCTATATTATTTATATTAACAATTGTTCTTTATGGTGGACATGAATGCTATAAAAAGTGTCATATGTTAAATATAAATACATTAAGACATCAGACTTCTATCCAAAATAGATAATTTTTAATTTTCAATTAAAAGTGAATAATGGATAGTTATTAATGAATAACACTTAGTACAAAGATGAAGAATAGATAGAATTTACTACACATATTATCCAAAGTTTTTGAAAGTGGTCAAATATAAGAAAATGAATAATGAATAACTATCAATGAATAACACCAAGTAATAAAATGAGTTTGACCTATTAAAACCATAACTAAAATAAAATATGAATATTTTTGTAGGTTTGAGTATGAGAATGTGTGTACTTCTTAGCATGTGCTGAAGATGCTTGACTTGAAAAGAACATTGAATAAAGAACGCAAAAAATAAACCAATTCAAGGAATCATCCCTAAAACCTCCTACACGAAACTTAAATCACTTAACCACTTAAGTTTTCCCACTAAGAAGTATTAATGATTATATTGACTCATATACAACAAATATTTGTATCTTTTGTGAGTTTTTAATTATCTTATGCTAAGTATTCATTACTTCTTGTATGCACTTTAAATAACATGAATTACTCAAATCAAACAGGACCACGTGAAGAAATATTAAAGAATTCATATATTGGAGCAAAAATCCTTGAGGATTCTTAATTGGTTGTCAAAACATAAAGATAAATTTTGATATTCTAAATTAGAGTTGATTACATCCTTATAATGCCTTAATTTTGTTTTTTCCTCTAACTCTTTATCACACCACATTTTCTCCTTAAATTTTGATTTGATGATATTTTTAATAATATCTTTATTATGCAAAATGATGTCTTCCATGATTCCTCAATAGTTTATCCAAGATCGTGCATCTTTATGCCATCCTCGCTTGAGTCGATGGTGGTTACGACTCGATTTTGAAGCAATTTTAGGAAGCCTATTGTCTTCCATGTTGTTTATCTTGTTCTTATACATTATGTATCTAGTCATAGCCATGATCTCAATGGGGGAGAGGCTTGTTTTCAAGAGGAGGATGGGATAGGGTGTATTTCCTTTAATTTTGATATTATAGGTTATAAAATTCTTTTGTATTTGCTCCATCTTTCTCCAGGATTCACGAGAGATACTATAGTCCCAAACTTCACATCCATAAACAATAATAGGTGTAATGAGAGTCTCAAAGAGGAATTTCTTCTTATCCCAAATCCAAAGATCAACTGATTTACAATTATTTTCAAGCCCATAATAATATTTCCATCCCCCAATAATCATTTTCTCAATGCTATAATTCGAGTTGAGCTTGTTGTGAATATCAATTCCAAGATATTTGTATGACGTCACTTCCTCCAAGTTGTTTTTGTCATATACGCAGGTATCAGAAGTGATATTATTGGATTTAATAATCATGACCTTTGTCTTATCAATATTAACAGCCATATTAGATTAATGTGTACACCAATACTATATTCATTTAGAAATTGGGAGAGGAGACATTATTCAAACACAAAAAATATTCTACGTATTCTATTATTTAATCAACACAGGTACATATAAATACATTAAGATTGGCCTTAAGATAGATTGATTATCTTAGCCACACAATCTATTTGTTGAGAGAATCTCTCAACCACACACATAAATATGATCTAAGATCTCTCCTAGATATAATAAACTCCTAAATAACTCACGTAGAGATAATATATACATTACAATTAGAAAACCACAATATCAATAATATGATGAAGAATATATCATATTAAATACATAAGACAAGTAGGAGTTAATTACTCCAACACCCTCCCTTAACAAGAACTTGTCATTATCTCTATCTGGTACGGTCTTCAACATCATCCCTTAACCATTTTGAAATATGCTAGGCTACTAACTCCATCAAGTAGTCTCTTAACCCTTGTAAGGGTGTAGCTCCCACGTAGGATTCACAAGTTCCACTCTTGAACCACTAAATCACATATCTACTGAACTCAATTATTGGACACACACCTGTCGCATAACCTCACTAGGAGACCACTCTCATGTCTCAACAACTAATGAGGGATCATTCCCTAGATCCACAACTCCCGAACCAACTAGACAACCATCCATACTGAGCTTTTACATGTACTTGATCGCTTTTGGAAATACATTTGCTTGAGACCAAGTAATCAATTTGTTGTTTAATAGAAAAAACTAACAACTGACCATCCTATGGACATACTTCCATCGACCGAGATACATGGGTAACCAATCATTGTACTCACCAGTTATCTAGGAAAGTAGTCTAAATATGAAATGTATTCGAGTCAATCTTAGAATATGAACTCCTTCATATGATTTGGAGATTCTATCATCATTATTTTACAAACCAAAAATAATGATAACACATTTAAAAATAATTAATACAATTCCTTCTCTTAAAACTTAATATAACTATTTTCTATACAAAAAATCATTCCAAAAACATAAGTAGAGATTTCCATGCCCACACATTGCACCTTTCCTTTTCTGTGTATGACACGTTGAAAAATGTTCGTTCCACCTCCATTTTTCATTTTGCTTTAGTGTTTCAGGGAAGAGTCTCTATGTAGTAGTATCAACGAAGCCAAATGACACAATCCCTTCCAATATGTAGACAGTTTCACTGTCTCTGGGATGTACATGATGAGGAAATATCCCTCCAACAGTCAAATCTATGCAAACCATAATTAATCTGAGTGTGTTGTTGCCCAACATGTTCAGTGAAGAAATAGAAACACTACTCGTTCCCAAGGGGTTTTCTGATATGTTCCATGGCTTGCACAGGTTTGATGTCATGAAGTGTTTAGGAGAAGCTTCATTGGGATTTAGGCAGGGCCATTTGTTGATAAAATTAGAAGAATTGGTGTCTTCCATGCATAATTCCTACAACACATTTGGTTCTCCACTAATTTTTTCTATTTCCATCAAAATAACTAATAAAAAGACGACACCCACAATGGCTCTTCTGTAGGACAATATTGACGTGGAGAAAGCCATGGTAACTTGTAACTAACCAGATAAAGAAGACTTGAAATATATTCCATGCAATCATTGTTCTTCATTGATTCCAAACAAGCAACTTGCACAGATGGTAGTGGGAAATGACATTCAATAGAAGACGACTTCCCTATTCTCACAATTTATATTCCACTACATGGATGATTTATCTCCCTAACTCACATGTGTCGGCTTCAATCCAAACACTTTAAAAACACACTCAAACAACAATGTATCTACTCTCCTACAACATAATACATCTATTTCATATTTTTGGTCCCTCACTAGGGAGTTTAACTGTAACACCATGTTTCCACCAGTCTGTAAATATAACTATATTGGCCAAGGAACTATGGAAAACCTAAAAGTGTGAATGTTTGATTTAATGGACCTTTGTACAAAACGTTGATGACTGTAAATTCTGTTATTTTAATAGAAAATGGTTACGTGATGCATATCTGCTGAAAGAGGGGATGTGCTAAGAGAAAACCATGAATTATATGAAAGGTGGGGGAGGGGACCCAGAATGGTTGTGTTAAATTACACTGAACCAACACCATGCTGGAATTAATTGCTCAAATCAGAACAACCCTCTGACCCAAGAATGAATTACAGTTGGGATGGTAGGTGGGAAGACCTCCTCAAGAGTTAATGAGGGGATGGGGTAGACTACCCATCCGTAAGGCTTCCAGACCTGACCACAAACTAGGAATTCACGCCACACACAACCTTGTTGAGGAAGGAAAGAAAGAACGTGTGGTGGGCAGAGGGAAGACTTGGAAAAAAATGCAGAGACGAGAGCAGAATCTCTCGGGTCCGAGGAAGGACTGAAATAGGAACAATGAGTTATGATCACAAAAAATAGAGATTGAGCCTGGAGAAGGAGAGTAACCTTCGTCCTTATCTATTTCTGTATTGGGAGAAGGAGAGTAACCTTCATCCCTAACTTCCATTGAGATGGAAGTAAGATATTGAATCTCAAAGAATCTTGGCTTAAGCTCGGGGGTGGCCAGTGATAAATCCATTAGGAGTGATTGAGCCTATGGTTGGGAGGAAATGAGCACCCCTTTCAGCAGTCACATCACCCTCTATGGTTCTGATAAGTATTTCCTTACCTTATGCTTTGAATTGTAAGTAATGATGCATGCGGGTATTTACATGTCTATAAAGGGTTCTTTCTCTGTATTAAATGATTAAGTTATGAGTATGCATTCATTCCCTTGAGAACCTATATTTATTCTTGAATTTCCATACGTCCTAGTTTAATCACACAAAGGTGCTTTCCCCAAGAATTTACATCACCGTTCCAGAGTCGGAGCAAGCATTTGGGCATAGCTACCATTTTGGTAACCTCACAAGTTACGTTGCCTTGATTTAGAGCTCAAATATCTGTGAGTTGAGAAGGTGTTCCATTTAGACTAGTAGTCTAGGAGACTCTGAAATTGTGCCTATTCCCTTAACCAAAAACCTGACTAGGAGCAGGTATTATAGCCAAGGATTTATATGAAGATCCACGTGACCTGGGTCTAGGAACCTTGGATCTTGAGGCTCTGAGATGTCAAATTGCACAATAGTCAAGTTGAACCCCGCAATTGCTATGAATTGTTTATCTATGAACAAAGATCGAGGGTGGGGAATAACTTCGAAGCACGAAGGTGAAAATAGTGGACGTGCCAGTTCGTGGCCCGCAATTCACCCTTGCCATTGATCTCGATGGGCTGGAAGATCAACTATCCCAGTTAGAATAGAATTGAGCGAGCACTTTCTAAATTGCAGAGGTCGAATTCTCTGGTAAATAGTACGCATGTTGGGGCCCCACAATTTCTATGAACCGTCGATCATCGTTGACCTTTGATCTAAGTTTAACATGATCCTTGAAATGCAAGGAGCGTGTGGGATGGTGAAATATTCAAGGAGATTAAGCTCAAAAGAGATAGTGTTTTCAGGAGTGTAGACGAAATCCAGGAGACGGGCCCGTAGGAGGAGCAAAGGTCGAATCCTTCGAGCACTTAGAAAATATTCTAATTCAGAGTAAGTTAGAAATATCAGGAGGAGGAGTGAAAATGGTCGTTGGATCACAACACTAAGGATCGACAACTGTCCGATCTAAGCTAGGTGCACAAACCTTAGCACTTATCACACACAGGAGAAGGGGACTTACCAATTTTCTGAAGTGTCGTAGTATTTTGAGGTCGTCCATCACCAAGAGGTGAATCTAGACCACCAGATCCAGAGGGACATGTGACGACAAATCATGGACTCTGGGGAAATCTGTGTGAGAGTTTTTAGTTGAGATCTAAGACTCTTGAAGTCTAGAGTGTCAGAGAGTCGAAATAAATATCATTCGTTAGATCGTCTGAAGTAAATATCCAGTGTCAGATCGTTCAAAGTGAATCTGGACTATTTGATCTAGAAGGGATGTGGCGTGAATCTGTGGACTCCAGATAAAGTCACGAAGTAATTCATAGCCGTCAGATTAAGAAGGGACATGGCATGAATCTTTTGACTCCAGATAAATTCCCAAATTAATTCATAGCCATCATATTAAGAAGGGACATGGCATGAATCTGTGGACTCTGGGTAAAGTCTCGAAGTAATTCATAGTTGTCAGATCTAGAGGAGACATGGCATAAATCTGTGAACTCCGGGTAAATACTCGAATCAATCCTCAATCGTTAGATCCATAGGATAGGTGGCATAATATGTGGACTCTAGGTAAAGACCCGAAGTAATCCTTGATCATCAAATCAAGTGGACACGTGTCAATGGATTATAGCCTTTATATAAAAGCCATTGGGAAAAAGGGTGAAGTTTGAGATTTGATATCTCAAAAGTCCAAATACCGGAAGGATATCTTGACTGTTGATCGAGAATAGGGCCACAAGATCATTGATCTAGTTGAAAGTTCAAACACCCAAAGTAGAAGCATGGCCATTGATTTAGGAGGATAGGTGTCCACAGATCATAAACTCCAGAAGATTGATGTATGGAGGAAAGCAGGTTTTGAGATTTGAAAATTCCAAAGTCCATAATCATGAAGGAGATCACATTCATTGATTTAGGAGGGGTAGATCTAGTCAGTGGATTTGAAAAGGACATATCTGAACTGTCAGTTCAGATAGTACTATCAATATCAGAAGAGTGACGGTCCCATAGCATTGCAAGGATTGAAGGTGTGCAAACTTTAAAAATTTGAGGGCGGGCCGCAATCCAAACCCCAGTTTTGGAGAAAGGACATGTGGAGGCTCGAGAAGAATTGCGGGCTGAAAAGTAGTTTGGTTTCAAACCTCCTTTGGCTATGCCTACAATTGTGTGTTTGTGTGAGGTCATCGCCCATGGTCACATCCGAGAAGGGGCGAAGAGAAAATGGGATAACACCAACTTCGAGACTTCGCTGAAGCACGAAGGAGAAGGTCGCGGGTATCATAAGACCTACACCAGAAGCCGAAAGGGCCTGTGTTTGATTAAGAGGTGAGACTATCAAGGTCTCTAAGTCTTGTTTGACTTAGAGAATCAGAGAACCTTGACTGGAGGGTCGGGCTGAGTCCTAGACTTCCCAAATTAGGAATCGTAGAGGGAAAGGATCTGTTCCTGTAAGGAGGAAAAAAAATTCTTTATTTTCGCCCCATCGTGGGTGTGTTACAAATTGGTATCAGAGCATGGTTACAACACTTGGCCTGCCTGGGCTCATGTACAAGTCTCATAAGTAGGTATCGTTATCTTCATTAACTCCTTGAGGAGAATGACTGCACATTGAACCTATGATTTTGGGAATTCTTGTTGAATTTTAGCAGAAGAATTTCTTTATCCCTTTGTCAAAGTGATAACTACTCTTACCAGAGTAGGGATATGCTAATTAACATTTATAATAAGACTTGAATGTGGATATCTGAAGGTGGCATGGTTCTGTCAAGAGCAGCTGAAGCCCGAAAGATGGATGATGTGGTGTTTTGTTGGTAGCCAATACCATTTTTTCTATTTCCTTAAAAGATGCCTGCACCTACGTCTACTGAACTTCAAATTGACGTCGCATTTTTCAAATAGACGATATTTTCAGTTCATACGACATTTGCAAATTGGTTTCAATTTAGTTTTCACGATTGAAAGCGTGAAAAATCCTCCATCAATATTTGAACTGCCATGATCTTCTCATTGATATTATGATTGATACTTACCCATGGTTTATTATTAAGTGGCTAGAATGATTTTTCAAACTATGTCCATTTGCCTATTCTTACTTTGATTGCGCAACTTGATTTTTATTTGATTGAGAAGGTATTGAGCAGGTGAATTTATGAGTTATATTTGATTTCATATGGGTCATGGTTGATCTTGTTTTATATGATGTGATCCTTATAAGCTCTTAGTTTGTCGATTTTATAAAATCATTGGTCACAATGTTATAAACTTTGATTACACATTATGCAACAAGCGCATGGGTAACATATGAGTCTGATTTCATATTGAATGGAAATAGTTTGATTATACATGGTGCGTTGGTTAAACATTTGGTTTTTTTATTTAACTTTGGGTTTGATTTATCGTTGAACATTCATGGTTTCAAACAATGCAATGGCATATTGGTATATTATATCCACCGTTTAATCCTTGGGTTGGCCGAATTTTTGGTTATGATTAATTGAACAACGCTATACTGTGCCATTACTATGCTGCATGTCGGTGGATAATCCCACCACCCTCGCACGCGTACAATAATTTGCATCCCCTTTCATCGTTCTCAACTGTTATCCCAAACAATTTTTGCTCCTGTGTGTTTAATCTGAACCCTACCATGCACCCGCACCATGGCTCCGGTCGTAAGGGCTGAACCCAATGGTAGCCAGGCATTGTTGATGTTTGATAATGCTTACAGTGACCTTGAGGAATTCATATGGCTCCCGTTCATACGAAATTTTGATGGCTATAACCCGAGCGTGGATCGGCAATTTGCATTAACCTTTGATGGCTGTCGAGCCAAGGTTGGGGATGTGCAATTGGAAATTGATGAGCAATTTCTCAGTTTAGCTACCGGTCTGCCTGCTGTCGGACATAGATGGTCAAAAACTTGTAAAGTGGAAGAGGTCCCGTGGACATTGCTCTTCCATTCACGAAGAGTGAGCTCCTGTGACAAAGGTTTGCCTGCGAATATGCTAAAGCAACGATGGCACGACTTGTTGATGATAACCAAGCAGTTCATTACCTGCGAGGGCAGGTATGGTTTCGTTTTCTTGTACCACCTTCATCTACTTATGGTTTTCATGGGCTATGAGCTTAATATGCCTTACTACTTTCATAGAAGTCTGTTTAAAATGTCTAAAAGATACAAATGGAACCAGGCCGATAACAACCTATTTCATTTTGGGTTAATTAAAATGCTTTTGGTTTGTCATTTGGGGTTACGCTGAGACTGTTGGAATGATTTTCTTAATCGCAATAACCTTGAGGACTCAAGCCCACCACAGGTTGACAAACATGTGGTGAGCGAGAGCAAGTCAGTACCCCCTGTGCCTTACAGTGCTCTGTTACCTAAAACCCTACCCGACTCACCTATTGACCTACCCAATTCTGTCACCCAGGATGTGGAAAATGTTAAACCCGCGGCTAAAAGGCCTAAGGCCAAACCTATTGCGAATTCCAAAGGCAAGAAGAATGCCCGGTTAATCTCTCGCATGACAAGACACAAACCGAGACCTCCTGTCAACCCGACCCTATCATGGTGAGTGAATATTTTGACTCGGAGGTGGAATGCTACCTGGCAAGTGAGTATCCCTATTCTGAAGGTCTATGTGACAAACCCTCATACGATTTTGTCAAAAACCTACCACCTTGCTTGCAAAATGATCTTAATTATCCAGGCATCAAAATGCCTTGTGAAAACCCCGGTGACTCGTCAAACCCCCCTCCTGCTCTAGCCGAACCAGCTGCTCCACCATGTGATCAGTGTGGCTCATGGTTAGAAAGGTATTACCTCGACGTGCCAATGTTGTAGTCCATAATTCATGCTCTGGAGGATCAAGCTGCAAATCTCACGAGTCAAAAGGAAAAGATGCCATCCACTGATAAGAAACAATGAACAACAGGTTCGATTTTATTTAAGAACGTGGAGTCGGCTACAGCGGTCGTCAATTCAAAATTGGCATAGCTCGAGCAACCTCACTGGTATGATTATCATCTGTTTATATGATAAACCCACAGCTCTGTTTACACCATGGATTTGCTTTGTCACATAAGCATGCATTATTGTATATAATTTTGTTTTGATAAATCGAATTTTGTTATTGTTTTAAGTTTCGATTGGATTCGACTTTGATTCGATTGATCGTGGGATAGATTTGATTGTTTTAATTTAGCTTCAATTGAATACTCTGTTGATTATTGAAGTTGTTTCTAAACACATGCTATTTCTGGTATTTAAATTTCAAACACAGTCAATGTTTCGATTTGAAATTGGTTATAGTCTATCCGATGTGGTTGGCAATAATGGTTAGTTGTTGTGATTTTATATTCTATATGATCAATTCGAATATCATTCTGTTAAGGCATAACCAAATTGCGAAAAGATATGAGTCACAATTGTTATACCCAACTAATCGATTCGCATTGTTTGACCGTGTTATCAGCTCGGTTCATTTTGCAACAAATATATTGTTTAAATTTGATTTGTTGAACGAAAACGATCATGCCCAGGATTACGATTTGTTTCTATATTTGACTCAATCACGATCCGATTCGATTGATTGCCCAGTTTACGATTATCACCTTTGTCGATTTGTGATGGTTGTGATCGTTATTGTGATCCTGTTTGCTGACTGTGTAACGCTCTACGATCGAAATCTATGGCGAATTTTGTTGATGCTATTGTGCATGTTTCATGTTGACTACAATCGTAACAGCCTTTGCTTATTGGCATTTGATTAAAACAATATGAATCTTATACAACAGTAACAAATCAATTATGATTGAGTTCGATTATGATTGTATCAATTATGATTGTGTTACATCGTATTTTTTACCATTGATTTCATTTGTTATGAAACAGTCATGTTATGGTTTGACCTTATTTTATGGCAACTAAAAAAACAGAGCATTCTTACCCTGTCTCGATTGCATCCTTTTCGATTTTGTTAAGTTGAATGATAAACTCATTTGAATCATAGTGATTCGTTTTGGATATTTATTAAAATAAAATAAAATTGGATTTGTTTCTTTTGAAAAGATTTGGTTTAATCTCTATCTGATCCTATATGCTATTTTAGACTAGCTACAGAATCAGATGATTCTGTAGCTAAGTCTGTAGAATCAATTTTTTAGTGTTTTGTTATTGAAATATCTTTCTAATTTGATACTTGTGTTCTATTGCAGGTAAATTCGAAATTGCAATTGAGTTGATGAGCAGTTAGGGGATGTTTCAAAGATTTCACTTGCATTCCATTTTCTTAGTTTAGGTGATTTTGGGATATCTCCTAGATTATGTAAAACAATTTGATATTATCCACAAGGAGGTTTTACCTTGTGAAGAGACCTATATATACTTATGATTTTTGTAATAATCATCATCCTCATTCGTGGGAGAACAAGGATATGAAGATTTAATACAGACTGAAGCAGAATTTGGTGTTTTGTCACAACTTTAGCTTCTCATTATATCAACATTTTGTTTCATGTTATGTATATCAATTTGTTTATGGTTTATGACTACTTTAGCTATCTAAATCAAATGCAAATGATATAATTTTAATCATTGTAATTCATATCTGGTTTCTTCCAAGTGTATAAAAGACATAATAATTGTCGAATTTAGTTTATGAATGACAGGTTTATCTT
>ML791494.1:624487-651694 GCA_009831015.1 Picea engelmannii | reverse complement strand
AAAATTTAAACGGTATGTCACCCATCCCTCTTTAGTTAGTAAATTCAATATCTAAAACTTAAGGAAAGCGTCATGTTTTGGTGTGTTTTGTTCTAGATCTAGGTGGATCTAAGGAAATCAGTTAGTGTCCGCACCTACCGATTAGTCCGATAACAAAATTGGTGACTTCACTGGGGAACGGATTGTTTCCTAGTTAGTCTAGTTAGTCTAGTTTCCCTTGCTTTGATTGCTTGTTTTTTGGTCTCTGAGTCTGTCGGAGATCCATCCAGACTCTCTGGATCTGAAAGTTCACTCAAATTTAGCCCTTTTTCAAAATTTTGCTTGTTTACAGGCATTCTCGCACTGTACCCTTTAGTGGCCTGCGAGAATCATTGATGTTCACACCCTACTGTTAAGTTTGGTGCGAACTTCTCGCACCCTACCAATGTCTAGCCTGCGAGAATACCTAATTCTCGCACTGCACTCTATTGCTAGGCTACGAACTTGTTTGTAAACTTTTTAGGATTGGGTCTTGTCATATTTTGATGACCCAGTTTTTCTTTGATCAGCTGGATTGAACTTTTGGACCCTATATTGATCTGTTTACAGTCTGCTTGACATTCTTTGAGTTTCTTTTAGCCATCTTTTATTTGTTTGGTTTTGAAGGATTAGTCTCTTGCTTTGAGTGTCTTTCAATTACAAAGCATGTGTTTTCTTTAGAATTGTTTGGGGAAAGATCAGATTTCTTCTGAATAGTTCGCTTTAAAAGAAAACTTTTAGTTTGGGTTTCTTTGTTTGAAGAAAGTTCATTATTTCTTTTAGTGAAAATTTTGAAACAAAATAATTTAATTTCTTGCTTTATATTAGATTGGGGGCATCCTTTCATTTGAAGTATCAAAATTGCATGATTCTTGGCATTTTTTGATCTTAAATTATGAAAAAAATTTAGTACCTTTGGGGGGGCCATGAATTGTGCATTAGTGTTCAATACCTTTTTCTAATTTCTTGAGAATATTGATATTGATGAGTTTAATATATTTTGGGACAGTGTGCATATGGGAATGATAAATGTTTTCTCCTTCTCATAGCATAGCTTTCATTGAAATGAAAAGATTGTATCTTCATATCTTTGCATAATTTTTGAGACGGTCAAAACACCATATTGTCCACACCATCTTCCTTTTGCGTAACAACAGCCATAAAATAAAGTGCTTATAAAAATTAATTAGACATTTTTATATTTTCTGGTAGCAAACCTACATTAGATTAGTTGTAGGGCTTTGGAATAGGTGAGAAAGATAACTTTCCAAAGCTGCAAACAAACATAGAATCTTGAGTTAGGGAGCGGTTAAATCCATTTATTACATTCTGTCATGGGAATCCCTTCTAACACAAGGGTCAATTACGAGGTCACATTGAGACTAGCAAAGTTACTCACCATACTTTGTTGGTCTTGGTGTAGAGATTACATGTATTATGGGGGTCGCTTGAGAGGTATACCCACAATGATGAGTGGAAGCCTTTCAAGTTGATTTCGGGCTAGATACCCTGCCCTTGCACGTGGATCGGATTGTCGACTGTCCCCCCAGGATTTATTTTTGTTGGTGGTAACCCTAGTGGCCTATCTCTTTAGGGTCTTTACACAAGGTGACTGTGGAGGGGAAAGTCTTCACGGTACCTGGAATCGACATTGGCCAAACTCACTCAGGCTCCTTGGAGGGTATACCCACGATTATGTGTGGGATCTTGTACCAGGGTGTAAGTCCATTAAGCAGGTCGTCAACGTAACTTTTCCACCCACTCTATCTTAGCCCCTTCTTAAATTGTTCCCATGACGTTGGATTTCATCACCAACTAGTGCGTTCACTGTGAGAAGGTTTTTTTTGTTTGCTTGCTTCCTAGATTTTTAGAGTGTGCTGTTTGTTTTCCCTAGTGGACTCTAGATTGGATTTTTGTTTTTCATGGCATCAGTTATCGAAATGACCAATGAAGGAACCTCTACTCCAAGGGAACCTTTTGTTTTTCCTTCTTATGGAAACATTGGTCCTCCTCACATCACTACTTTGAGCCTTCTAGGTCTCACTATTGGACTACCGGTATGGTTTTTTTCCACTCAGGTAATCCCAAATGCAATTAGTGCTTCAGTCACAAGCACTTACCCCCAAGAGCATCAACCCCATGTTGATCCTTCACCTTCTTCGCCAGTAAGGTCTTCTTCACATTCTTCGCTTGCAATGTCACCTTCCGTTTCATCTTCTTCGTCGTGTGAAAGTTCTGAAGCTAGTCACCCGATGAATAAGAAGAAGAAGAAAAAAAATAATAATAAGAAGAAAATTAAGCAAGGATCCAAACTTCCAACCACTGTCAAACATGTTGGAAAACAACCAGTTACTGTTATTCGTGCTGGAAGTGTTGATGATGTCAAGATCACCCAAACAACCCGTAAGCCCAAGTACCCTTGCAGGCTTTGTAAGGGTATCCATATTCTTAAGGAATTCCCTGGTCTATCCAAGGTTATAGAAGCATGGTCTACACATCCTCGATGTTATCATTGAAATTTCGTCCGCACATGGCGACAAGAACTCAACATCGTCAAGCATTAATGAAGTCATTCATGGCACTGAATCAATTTCACAGCATTCCAAAAAGGTAAAAAACTATGCAGAGTAACCAAAAATTGAAGAGAGCTTTACAGAAGTTGGGTGCACGTGCACATGTGCAGAACATGAATGTACCATGCGCGCATATGCGCACGATGCACGACTGTTGGCACAAAAACCCACGCACCTGCTAAACAGCGCATTTATTGAATTGGTCGGCCTCCCAACCACTTATGGATCAGCTCCTAAGATGATTTGACCCTCAAATCTGAGATGAATCCGCATGGTAGGCTGGTCAAAGACCTAATAAAGCCCTAAAGAGCCTCTTTTCACACAACAAAGGAGTTACATAATCACCCAATGCAATGCTATAAAAAGCCATGAAGAAACATCATTTTCTCAAGGAATTTCATGTAATGTTATGCTTCCTAGATTGTTTTAAGGACTCAATCCTTGACAAGATCACTTTGGCACTATTTCATTGAGCAATTCACCTCTCCATTGAGTGAATTTGCAAAGGAGTTCTTTCATCACCATTTTTATTTTTCTTGTAAGGAGAGCAAGTTTGTGAGGGTCCAAGAGCCTTCCTTTGGAGGAAGAAGGGTCTCATAGTCCCCTTTCTTCATTGTTCTTTGATTTCATCAATATATCATCCTAAAAACATTGGTGATATTGGTCTTTTTGTGTTTGTTATTTCCATATCCACATGCTTATAATTGTAGTTTGTTTTAGTTTAATTCTTGCTTATAGTTTTGCTTTTCTTTCTCTAACTCTTTCCTCTACAGCTGTCATGCTCAGCAAGACCCAACTGGGCATGTAAGCACCTCTCATTTGCTCACCAAGGTGACGAAGAGGGTACAAACAGATTGGCGACCATACTGGGGACAAGGTATCAATTCCTACCTCTTTTGGGTTTATTTTGCTCTTCTTTTAGTTTGCTTAACTTGCAGGTGCACAAACCGGCCTCTGCCGACCTACTAACCAGTCAATTCACAAGAGAATTGAGAGAAATCCATCCAGATTTTCTTTCTCGGCCATTTGTCACAGGTGTGCGGGTATTCCACCCCACAGACGTGCATCGTGAACGCATGCGCTTTCGTAACAGCCTTTCTTTACGTGCATGCGCTTTCATAACAACCTTTCTCTGTGCGCATGCGCTTTCTGACTCATTTCTTTACGCGTGCCGACGCTCTGTGCGCGCCTGTCTTTGTAAGTTCTTTGAATGTGGGGAAGGTCATCTTCCTTCTTAAATATGATGTCAAAAATGTTGTAAATCCACATTACACTTAGTCCCCTCATCATATAAAGGGGTTAGTCGAGCACACATAGGCACTTAGGAGGATAAAAATCAATTTCCCTTATTTGCTTTTTGCCACATGGATGGCTTGCTTTGACTTATAACATAAGTGGAAAATCATATTTAATCACATCTTAAATCACATTTGGGACTTGAAGTTGAAGTAACAATCGTTGAGTATGCTCTTCTCTCGCGCCTCCAAGCGATCTTGAGAAACAAAAAAGGATTGTGAAAATAATCTCATCTCCCTTAACAAAAGTTTTAAAACTTTTAGGAGAGGACAACGACCCTTTTTTGGGACCCCTCTTAGTTTCATTTTTTCAAACAAATTTTAAACTTGTAATGGGCCCATACAAGCCCACATGCTACAAAGATAGAATAGTGGTTGAAATTTTGCTTTCTTAGATCAAAACACTAGGAGAGTTTAAAGGTTTGTAACGGGCCCATACATGCCCACATGTTCAATCTAGGATAGTTTCATGCTCTTTCTAGATTACCTCACAATAGGGAGTTAAAGGATAGTAACGGACCCACATGTCCACATGCTAGCTTCCTAGGGCTTTTGAATTCCGCAAGGTTGTACCAAAGACATCTAGCTAATTAGGTAATCACACTTTTGTAAGGACCAAGCGAAGTCCACATGCAGCAAGGTGACATCTAACTAACTAAAAATTGGCACACTTTCACTCACACACAAAAGTCACTTCACACTCACATAGCTTCTTCTCGAAACGTAGAGGTCCAAGTAAGTTTCCTCCAAAGGGATTCCGAAAATACCCCATCTTTTCTTGATAGGACTATCCACTCCCAGTTTTAATCAGACGAGGTTGGTTTTCACCCCCAGCCTCACAAAACAACTTCATCTAAATTTTTTCTAAAAACTCACTAAGTTTTCCTCCACAGGAGGTGCCAAAAGAAATTTTTAGTCTAGGTAGGATTTCGGGGATAGGCATCCAAATAACTCCCCGTTATATGGTTCTCACATTTTCAAACATAGAGGTTGTCAAATAGGGAACTTCAAATCCTCCAAGTCAAGTGTTCCAATCACCATAAGGCAGGGAGATACCCGTGAAGGGTTGAAGGCCGAGGTCCGGTTGTTCTGTGCACCCACCTCTTGGACGGGATCCAGCCCGTGACCCATTTCTTAGGTCAAAAATATAAATGCTGCACTTTGATCGAGGTACCTAGTGACCAACTTTAGGACATATACCCAGGTGGCAATTGTGGAATGCAATTGCACCTTGATTGAATTTTGTGTGGCTATTGGGAAATATCGCCAGCTCTTTTGGGATATGCCCCCTCTACCCCTCATTATAACCAATTGTTTCATCCTTCACTAGTGTCTCTTCCGGTGACTTCAGACCCCACTGTTGAGTACTATTGGAAGGTTCAGTGCTATTTGAGAGGAAGGACGTTACGTCTTCTAGGACACGAGCATTTGCTTTATTTTGATTCCCCCATGCGGACAAAACCCACTTACCCATATATATGCTTCTTTCTCATTTTTGTATGATGCACATCTGATTACAGTTTGATTCGAATATATATATTGTGTAAACATTTAGCACAAAGGCTTTGTTGGTTTCTATATTTCTCTCACCACTTGTTGCACACATTCACACAACTAGTCTGACATCATAGGGGAACCACAGAACCCCCGTCGTTCACGATGCTTTCTCAACCTCCCTCCTGTCTTAGGGGGAGTCTCTGGTCTTACCCTCTCATCGGTACCTCCTTCACACACTCCTGTGAGTGCTACTATCTTAGGATCAGCTTTACTTGGTTCTACATTACTTGGGTCATCTTCCCAAGGACATCCGTTCACTCACTCTCCTTTACAAGGAAGCGAGAGACCCACTTCCTCTCAAGGAGGGAGCACCAACCCACCTAGTCCCCATCAAGGGTCAAGTTCACAACACACTATGGCTGGAGCTAACCCTCCCACCCCACTACAAATTCCATATTTGGCCTCTCTCAACATACCGGATCTTACCAAACTCACCAATGATCCTATATTGCATGATGCCACATGGCCTGCAATGCCAACAAAAATTCCTTCAGACATACCGAAGTTTGAAGGAAAGGCAGGGGATGACCCCGCCAACCATGTCATGACCTTTCATCTATGGTGTTCTTTCAATAGAATTATGGATGATTCCATTAGACTGCGATTATTTCAACACACACTTACCGGCCCATCAGCCAAATGGTATGTCGAAGAAAAATCAGAGTCCCATGGGACCTTTGAGTCCTTGGACAAAGCATTCTTGACCTTCTTCCAATTACCCATCCACCAAGACAATGATCTAGAACTACTGTCTAACTTCAAACAGACCTCAACCACCCATATTGCTGACCACATTCATGAGTGGCGTAGGCGACGTAGTTTGTGTAAAGCAGAAACCACCAAGCAACAATGTCTCGACTGGTTTCTTAGATCACTTGTCTCTCTACTTGGTAAGGATGTAGCTTCCACCTTCCCTCAATCTGAAGAGGAAGCCATAAGTAAGGCCCAACAATATGACCTCATCTATGCACAGTCAGGGTACTTATACACAATACTTTCTGATCTTCCAAAACCTATGCCGTTTGGCCAAGACAAACCTGGGATGTCTCACTCAGCAGACAAACTAATAGGTGCCACCACACACCATGGTCCACAACCCCAACCACCACCAATGTATGGAACACCTCAATACCCACCGTCATATGGGGGCACTCCTTATTACCCCCCACCCCCTTATCAACAACCATACCCTGTTGCTATATCTCCACCCATCAGTGGACCACTACCGACACCTCCCATACATCCACCTATCCCCACAAACAGTGGTACTCCCTCAACATCAACTTATAGTACTAGCAAAAGCGTTATGCCTTCCTATGTACCTTATGGATCAACACCACCTCAAAATCCATACTTCCCATTTCTTGGTCCTTCACAACCCATGGCTCCCCCACATCCACATGTGGGGGTAAATTTTGTTCAACCTTCGGCTGCTCAACAATACCAAAATTTTGAACAGTTGAATACAGCCAACCCAACTCACCCATCGAACAATACCAAGAAGAAAGGAAGGAATAGGAATAACAACAACCCTGGTCAAGGTGGGAATCAACCCCCTCAGCACCAACCCACTGGGGGAAACCAAAACCCCCAAGGGGGCAATAACAAAAAATGCCAAGGGAGAAATAATGTTAAAACCATCTTCCCTTGTGCTCTTTGTGGTGAGTTCGTTCATTACACTCACCATTTCCCCCAGATCGCTGATTTCAAATGGTTGAAAGACTCGGGTAGTCTTCCCCATCCTCTTGCACAAACTGCCCCTCAACAGGAACTACAACAATATGTGCAACAACCCCCTCCCGCCATGCTGCAAAATCTTATCCCACATCAAGGTGTGATAAACACCCAACAGGACACACAGCATCCCCCACCTCAGGTGGGACAATACCACAACCCCAACAATCTAGTAGAGCGCACAATCTCCTCACCAGTGAGGAAGAAATTATTCTGCAAACGCGTAATCGTGAGTATCATACACCCGCTGAGTATACTCCCATCTCTCCAGAGACAAACCCTACACCGACGGTACCCCCGTTGGTGATCCCTCGCCCATCCGCTGAACCACCACTTCACATCCCTCGCATCCCCTTGCACAGGAATGTCCACAATCCACAGGCTAGGGAAGCTCATAACTATATCTTGGTAGACGACTTAGCACAATCCCCAGCTGCCATGTCAGTCTTGGAAGTCCTCCAGACTTGTCCTACACAGCGAAAATATTTACTTTCCGCCTTGGGGGAATTCGAACCTGCATATACTGGACTCATCACCTTCGATCTTGATAGCGGAGAACCTCGTCTTCTCGCCTTGATCGCTTTTCAAATACCAGTGAAAATACGGAACATCACAGTTCATCGGTGTATCATCAATGAGGGTGCCTCTACGTGCATCATGTCCAAGACAGTATGGCAGAAACTTGGTTCCCCAGAACTCATTCCCTCTGCCATCACATTACGAGCTTATGATGGACGACCATCCTCTCCTAAAGGGATCTTCCAAAATGTCCCCATTGAACTCAGGGGCAAGACTATTCTCATTGACATCGAAGTTATCGACGCCCCGCTCGACTATAATATCCTGTTCGGGCGTAGCTACATGTACGCTATGAAGGCAATGGCCTCTTCCATCTTTCAGACAATTATGTTCCCCCACAATGGGAAGATCGTGATCATCGACCAAGTCTCACATTATGAGCCTAACCCATCTGCCAACCTCGATAACATTCTTCCTCTCATCCACACCAACCCAGACGCATATCCACTCATCGATATGGGTCTTGGGATTTTTAAAGATCCATCCTTGTTAGGGACGTACCATGGAGCACCCCCACTCCTTCCCCCTAATCAAGTATGCGTCATCTCATCTAGCGAAACTCACATGGAGGATGCTCTTCCTCCTCAGGAGGCTTCAGTCATCCCTGACGTCTCAATAGTCGCAGAACCACTCTCGCCAGAACCTCTTGCGCACTCTTCGACCTCAACAGTCCACAAATACACATCCCCCCAAGGGAATAATCCCATTTGGGAAACACTCCCCCAACCCCTCACCTAAATTCCCTTTTTTTACCCTCCCCCAAGTATTGAAGCTTTCTAGGTAGCCGCAACGCTCACACTACCTAATATGGTGTTAGAAATCCCAGTTTGGTATTTACACCCACCAGAGATGGTCCCTCGACCATCCCTTCCCCCACAGGAAGGACTTCCCATGACGATTCTCGTCCTTACCCCCATTACCCCCATACTCACTACCCCCCCTGCTACATCTGGGGGAAGAAGGAAGAAGAGGGAGCCCATCGCTCCACTTCCTCCATGCATCCCACCACCTTGCACACTATGTGAGAAAGAGGGCCACCAAACCAACAATTTCCCATCCCTACCTAAATTACGGAATTTAATCCCCCTAAAAAACCCCTAAGTACCCTTGTACGACCCCCCGTACAAACCCTACCCAAAAATTGAAAACCTATTTCTATGCAGGATGATCAGACCACTAACCTGATACTCACAGAACTTCGATCGGATGCCTCGTCCTCCCCGAATCTCTAAATATCCTCTGAAATCTTCTCATCCAGTCACTGATGCAGCAGGTAGAAATGAGGTGGCAATGTGGGCCCTACAACTATATATAAGCCTTTTTTCCAAACTTCCACTCACCATTCCGGGAGCCCAAGGTGTCCATTTTTCAAACCGTCTTGAGCCACGGGATCAACACCCCGCCACCTACATCATAGCTGTCCCTGGGTCGCTTTTCATCCTGAGCCCCCGGGGCACCTTTTTTCCATATCATGGTCAGGTACGCATGCGTATTGTCACATTTGTCAAATACATGCTCATAGCTTTGATTCTCTTCAAATATTGTTCACTTTGGGTATTTGGTTGTTATGTGCGCAGGTACTTGCTCATCGGTCATCGACATCATCCCTTCAGGTATATATTCAGCACTGGCATGTAGTCTCTCCCATGGTATTTCATTTACATTCCCAGTCACACCCGCTGATATTGGCCTTTAGGATCCTCATTCCCGGCTCTACAGTACCCACACCTCCATTTGCATCTTCGGTACTGTTACCCGATAGCATTCTTACCCACATGAGTTGTCCCATTTATAGCACCTTTTGGCACTTTTTGACACTCATGCTTTTCTTCATTACCCTTTAGGGATGGGAGTCCCGGTAGTCTTTCATCATGTCGTGAATCAGCCACATACTCCTTCTCCTCATTTTGCTAGCTTTCCCACCTGGACTCCCAGATTATCTCTTGACGGTTCTATTCTTTTTTACCTGCACCTTCGCAGTATCATGAACCCTCCATTTCCTCCACCATCTGTTTTCCCATCTGCGAACTTATCCTCATTTCGCCTACCTCATACAGAAACTCACCAATGGGGGCCCCACCCTTCATCAGTTTTCCAAAGAAAATTCTGCCCTCCCTGGGGCAGGCATTTCACACTGGGGCACCTGTTTCTGTATTTGTACATTTCTCCCCAAAATTATTTATTATTTATCGTACAAACGCCTTTATTTCCAGTCATTAAATTTTCTTTTGTCGTCACCGTTGGCGACTTGCTTCCTTTTGACCACACACAACCCATGTCACCCTTGGTTAGAGTTTTACTTATCATCTTCCCTCGCCGGCATCGTCCATATCTTCAGAATACTCCATAGATAATTTACCTCTACCCTCTGAATTTGTTCACCTTGTCCCACCTCTGGCACAACTTATCACCGGTCTTGTCATCCCCCTGACACTCGACCTAGTCACGCGGTTGCGACCAATTTTTATCTCATACATCCTCCAACCAAGGGCAGTCTTGCATCTTCCCACGTCTTGACTTCATCCAAAGTACCTCTACCACTCCCTCACCTCAGTAGATTCCACGAATCCCTTTTCTTCTGGGAGTTGTGTTCCCCTTTCGTCAACATCAACACAATTTTCTGGAAGGGTGACAATATCTTGATTCTTATTCTCCATTCAATGAGAGATCTCAGACGGCACAGGGTGAAACACCATTGCTCCCTGCTATCATTGACTCCCATAACATTCGACACCAACACTTTCTCGTGTTATGGTGGGTCTTACTTTGCGACTATTGCAGTTATTTATCATTTTCCGAAGACCTCTGATATTGGTAAGGCCATCAATGCTTGCATCACCGTCGCTGCTTATTACCGTGATCATTGCCTACTGTTCAGAATATGTTCCTTTGCAGAATTGTCTTCTGCCTTTATCATCACCGCCCCTGAGGGCATTGTAGTTGTCTACACCAACACTTCAGTCATCTTTCTTCAGAGTTACATAACACGAGCATGGGGCATGCCCGCCTCGTTTGTACACAGTTTTCTCTTTTTTGCACAACTCTCAGAAGGTCGGGTTCTACCGGTTCCCTTTTTCTCCAATGGATCGCTCTGAACGATCCCACTGTTTCTCTCCCTTACAACAACATTCTCAGTAGAAGAAACATTGATGGATTTCGGCTATACGTATGCTCCTAACCTCATCCCTCAGGGGGCATCTGTTATCACTGAAATTTCGTCCGCACATGGTGACAAGAACTCAGCATCGTCAAGCATTAATGAAGTCATTCATGGCACTGAATCAATTTCACAGCATTCCAAAAAGGTCAAAAACTATGCAAAGTAACCAAAAATTGAAGAGCTCTTTACAGAAGTTGGGTGCGCGTGCACATGCGCAGAACAGGAACGTACCATGCGCGCATATACGCACGATGCGCGGTTGTTGTCACAAAAACCCACGC
This sequence comes from Picea engelmannii, assembly GCA_009831015.1. NCBI lineage: Eukaryota > Viridiplantae > Streptophyta > Pinopsida > Pinales > Pinaceae > Picea > Picea engelmannii. The sequence goes on along the minus strand of ML791494.1, from coordinate 640,497 downwards.
ACCTGCTAAATGGCGCATTTATTGAATTGGTCGGCCTCCCAACCACTTATGGGTCAGCTCCCAAGCTGATTTGACCCTCAAATCTGAGCTGAATCCGCATGGTAGGCTGGTCAAAGACCTAATAAAGCCCTAAAGAGCCTCTTTTCACACTACAAAGGAGTTACATAATCACCCAATGCAATGCTATAAAAAGCCATGAAGAAACATCATTTTCTCAAGGAATTTCATGTAATGTTATGCTTCCTAGATTGTTTTAAGGACTCAATCCTTGACAAGATCACTTTGGCACCATTTCATTGAGCAATTCACCTCTCCATTGAGTGAATTTGCAAAGGATTTCTTTCATCACCATTTTTATTTTTCTTGTAAGGAGAGCAAGTTTGTGAGGGTCCAAGAGCCTTCCTTTGGAGGAAGAAGGGACTCATAGTCCCTTTTCTTCATTGTGATTTGATTTCATCAATAGATCGGCCTAAAAACATTGGTGATATTGGTCTTTTTGTGTTTGTTATTTCCATATCCACATGCTTATAATTGTAGTTTGTTTTAGTTTAATTCTTGCTTATAGTTTTGTTTTTCTTTCTCTAACTCTTTCCTCTACAGCTGTCATGCTCAGCAAGACCCAACTGGGCATGTAAGCACCTCTCATTTTCTCACCAAGGTGACGAAGAGGGTGAAAACACTCGCCAACCCACATCGTTAGCCTTTGAACAACATGCTAACAACCCCCCGTCAACCAGTCATGATATGGTTGGGAAGAAGAAAAGTAGAGTCAAGTTCCCGTGTGTGTTATGAAAAGGGAGTCATCTCACTCACCTTTGTCCTGATATGGACGAAGCCTCGAAATTATTGGAAGACATGACTATTTGATAGCCTCAACTTCCAGCTGCATACCGTAAGCTTTCTCTCAACCCTCCAATAGTTGATGGAATGATCACTCCGGTCCCTTCACCGGTCAATCCGGTTGATCATGTCGTCAATATGGTCACGTCCTTAGTTGAACCAGTGGACAAATTGGTTGATCCGATACCATCCTCGGTCAATACCACTCTCCCCTCAGAGAGTGAAACCCAAGTGGTCAATCCATTTCCACCTGTCGATCCCATTCTCCCCTTGGAGAATGAAACCCAAGTGGTCGATCTGATCTCTCCATCGATCGATCCTACTCTCCCACTAGAGAGTAAACCCGATACTGCCCATGTTTTTCTCGTTGATACAGACTTTGCCGTGTCAGGGGGTATTCCTCCTTCTTCCGTGAAACTCCCTCCAAGTAATGAGGGCATACATTTTGATTGGGGTGTGCTAACTAGACCTCGTCTTCCCTCTCACATTCCTTTCCAGATTATAGTACAGGTTTTTGGTCAAGACATTCCTCAGACACTGAAAGATGAAGATTTGTCTGTTAGTATTTTGTCCTCTATTGCTTGGCAAGCTTTGGGTTGTCCTCCACTTGCGTTGGTTACGTAGAATCTATTAGCTTTTAACAGAAGAACTATTCAACCTTTAGGGACCCTTCCTCAGTTTCCTATAACTTTGGGAGGGAAAACTATCTTCATTGATGTCATGGTAGTCCAAGACCCCTTGGATTTTTCTTTACTCCTTGGGAGGAATTATGTCTATGCCATGAAAGCTATTGTGTCTACTCTTTTTCGTGTGATATATCTCCCTCACAATGGACGGGTTGTGACTGTTGATCAACTTTCATTCATTGACCCCACCTAGATTGCCTCCCTGAATGGTTCTTATATTCAGACAATATCACCCTCGCCACATGTCAATTATGTGGCGTTGTCTCCCATGACTTCAACTTCTGATGACTTAGATCCAGTAGTTGACACGGTGATCTCTTCGATAGGGTTGCTAGAGATTGATCTCTTTACTCCTGTCGCGACCCTCGACATGGTGTCCTTCCAGAGTGTGTTTCTTCCTTCTAGTGAAGACCTCTTGGAAGACATGACTGAATTTTGTCCCTTGACATGGTGTCATTCCAGAGCATTGTCCTCTTGGAACCCATGATCAAGAAGAGAGCCGAGGATAGTTTTTGCATCTCTGAAGCAACCTCATTAAAAAATGAAACAGAGGTCATGAGCATGATTTTCTGATTTCAAGCTCGTTAAAAAATGAAACCACTCACGAGGATAGTTTTTTCGTCTCTGTGACAACCTCATTAAAAAATGAAACATAGTTATGAGCATAGTTCTTGTTTCTGTGTCAAGCTCGTTAAAAAATGAAATAGTTTTCCCCCTCTCGATTTGAGTCAAGTCCTTCATCTAGTATTTGAAGCTTCATTTCATTCTCCTTTGCAGTTGGATGAAACGAAGCTTGGGGGGCATTTACCTCAGCCTCTGGACTTCATGCTGAAGTAGAGCCGCTAGTTTCTTAAGCTGGGGGCTAAGTACCAACCATGCGTTGGGAAGTCCCAAGAATAGTTTTCTATGGTTCAAGATTGTGTAAAAATTAAACCAACTACCTCAAGCATAGTTTCCTCTGGTTCAAGGTTGTCTAAAAATGAAACCAGGTTCAAGCATAGTTTCGTTTAGTTTTTAAGCTTGTGTAAAAATTAAAATCTATTCCAAGCATAGTTTTGTTTTGTTTTAAAGCTTGCGTAAAAATGAAAACAATCTCGAGCTTAGTCTTTTTTCTTTCTCATGCTCGTAAATAAATGAGAATAAGTTACTGAGCTTCGTCTTTGTTCTTTCTTGTGCTCGTAAATACGTGAGAATGCAACCAAGTATACTTTTATCACTTTTTCAGACTCGTAAAGGTTATACGAAAAAGGAACCCCCTGGAGTCCTCTTTAAGCTCTTTTCAGACTCTCTAAACATGAAAAGATTGCCGAGCAACCTTGTTATTTTCACGCTCGTTAAAGTATTTGAAGAAAACATATGTTGAGCGATAGTTTATCTCTTTTTCGGTCTCATCAGACTACTTTACGAAAAGGGAACTAAGAGAGTTCTCTTTTAAGTGTTTTTCTAGACTCTATAATCATGAAAAACCTTCGAGTTTTCTATCTTTGGACTCGTTAAACAAACATTGAAAGGCCCACATGGGACCGAACCACTCCTTCCTAGGGTTTGTTAAACATACTCTGAGGGACTCGTCTGAAGGATGAGCTTGCATCGACAAGCATATGTTATCCTCCTCAAGCTTGCGTAAAAATAAAGATGTACTCGCCAGAAATGGTGGGGGAAAAAATTGGGAAAGAATTGTGTCTAAACCTATATTCCATGAAAGAGTCACTTTTGAACATGACACCCGTTCACTCGCTTTATGTCTAGGTTGGAAAATTTTCTTGTCTCCTGATCATACTCCCTTATAAGATTACAAATCAGCCTGTGATCCCTGTTGTTGAGTCAGTGTTTCCAAGACATTTGTCGTGTCATCAATATGTTCAAAGAGAAGTTCAATCCAGAAAGCCTTCTATTGCATCGGCCATTTCTGCAGTCTTAAAGCCTTCTATTGCATCGGCCATCCCTGAGTCAGTCCTAAATCACTTGTTACTCTGATCTACATCAAATCTTGTTACTTGTTTAGTGTCATTGATGTGGGATACATTAAGGCCCTCCTGTGACAAGTCTTTTCCTGTCGATTTCAACTCATTATCCAGGGATTAGACTTAGAAACCAATTGGTACCTTGGAACTTGCATGCCTCAATGGCAGGTTTCCTCGCTTTCGACAATGGGTTTTCATTATCGACCCCTGATCGAGAGATTCCGTCGAGTGTTTGACCTCAGCTCATTGATTCACATTCATTGGATTGTACTAGAGTACCTGGGGAGTCATTGACATTAATGGTGATTTCCCTCGCGCTTGTTAACAGTATACACTAATGACCGATAATCAAGTGGTTTCTACCATGTTCAACTTCAACACATGTATTCACATGGTTAGATTCGTACTATAGAGTGGTTGAGATGAAGACCCTGGATATTTTCTGATAGATCCAGGTTGCGTTGGAGTATATTTGGTTTGTACTATTGCATAGATCCACATTGTATGCCTGGTGGCTATGTTCAAATTTGAGTCTTTAACACATAGATCCACAATGTATTTTTGGTGGCTATGTTCAGATTTGATTCATATCGGCATGGATCCTCAGTGTATGTTTGGTGGCCATGACCTGTCTTACTTGACATGGATCTTCGCATGTCGGAATTTATGCTTTGAGTCATTTTTATTCTGAGTATGGGAATTCCTACCTCAGTGATGATATATTATTGTACTGTATTTCCTTGTTTGTTGGCAGGTTTCCGACCAACTGTTTCTTGTTCCCTACACACACTTGACAAAGTATTTCAACTATCACTCTATTCTAACTTCATACTTTGGGGGGCTCTATGTTACACATTATTTTTGTCATCCCTATGACTGTTAATGATGTAAACCTATCTGTAGTCTTCAGGGGGGTTAGTGGCCTGAGTTCCTGAAGAAGGAAGGGAGAAGAACTTTTCCTGAGAAAAGAAGTTACATTTTCCTTTGTAAAAACCCTGTAAAAAAGGAAGTCCACAGGCTGCCTATGTATTAGGGTGCGAGAATGCCAAATTATCACAGGCTTCCCACACTTAGGCTGCGAACTGTTCCCAGGTTTCTCTATAGGTAGGGTGCGAGAATGCTTACACGTGGGAAAAATGAGCGTTTTCTCAAATCTTCTAGAAGGAGAAACTTTCATGGTGAGGTGGCATCCGAATGGTGTGGATCTTACTCGCTTTTATGATTTAGTGGGATCATCCTAACCTCCTCACCTTATCCTCTTCAACTTATAAAAGGAGAGGGGCTCTCATGGAGAAAGTTAGCTTAGCTTTGGTTGGCTTGGAATTATTAGCTTGGTTGGAGTGGCTTTGAGATTTTCTTTGTCAAGATAGATTATGAGTAGCTATCAAATCCATGGTCTTAGAATCCTTGGAGCAAGAAGTGTGTGGGGAATGAAGGATAGTTGGAAGGGACCTTACGACATCAAGGCCATGATTGTAATCTCTCTTTCACATTTAATATGATTCTTTCCTATAAAGCTTGTTGTGTTTTATTGTATGATTCCTTGATCACATACATAGGTTTATATTGAGTTTATGCTATTTCTATCACTTTGGATGGTTGCGTTCTTTTGCATGATCATCATTGTATGAGCATTGGAACAAAGCTAGGATGGCGATGGCGAGAGGAAGCAACATTTAAATGGTATGTCACCCATCCCTCTTTAGTTAGTAAATTCAATATCTAAAACTTAAGGAAAGTGTTATGTTCTGGTGTGTTTTGTTCTAGATCTAGGTGGATCTAGGGAGATCAATTAGTGACCGCACCTACCAGTTAGTCCGATAACACCCTCTGTTCGAAAATCCAGGTGTTCAAAGGCAGTTATGAAGTCTTCTACAGTTCTGGATTGTTTCAACTTTGTCAAACGACACAAATGGTTGGTGTCTGTGTCAAAGCGTTCATAAAGCTCAGTCACAAATTGGGTCCAAGCAATATACCCTTGACGACAATTTTTTCTCCATTGCCACCATTGCCAACATTCTTGATCTAGATGGATAACACCATACTGGAGTTTGGCCAAGTCATCTGTAATGCCATATAAAGAGAAATAATGTTCCATTTGGGTTACCCAACCAGTGGGGTCCAAGCCATCAAATTTGGTCATGTCCACCCACGGAAGGCGTATGTCATGTTGAAAGTGATGGGACTTAAATGTATGGGGATGGGAAGATGTTTCACCTTCATTCTTTGGAGGTGCTTCAGAGAAATGGTCATCTGTAGGGATCTTCAGTTTGGTGCAGAGTGATGTAAAGACAGATTCAAGCTGGGTGGTCAATTCTTGTTTGACTTCCTCCATTGAGGACTGCATGGTTGTATTTATGGTAGCATGGATGGATGAATCGATGGAGGCAACAATAGCACTGAGTTGTTTCACTTCTTTTTGGGTTTCGAGGAAACCAAATTGCATGGTGTTGAAACGAGCTTCTAGGTCTTGGCTATGGGTATGGGCCATGAGAATGGGTGAACTGAAAAGGGGCCGGCGGGGTCAAAAATTTTGTCAAAAAATGATAGGGATGAATGTGATAAGGATGGAGAGATGAATCCAATGGAATAGGTCTCAAATAATGGTGAAAAAATTTCCAGACCTTTTTTTTACACCTGCAGAGTTATACTCTGTTCTGAAGAATACTGCAGTGATGAAATCCCGAAATGCTTAACCAGAAAGAGATGTGTATTTACTTGGCAACCCGAACACAGTTGTGCGACAATAGATCTGGTCTATTTTTAATTTGTTTATGTTTCTGTCCCCGAAGGGTTAGGTATTCAAGGGTTCTACAAACAAGGGTTTGCCCTGTGCTATATCTCTCTGATATATGTGTGGGGTCCAACAGTAGTACTCGGACCAATATCTTAGGGAACTAACTAAGGAGGATAGACTGTACCCTTAGCCGTACTACCTGACTACCCAGGTACTAGAGAGTATCTTCCCGAGTGCTGTTCTCAGTGACACTATAGCAGTCCAATGACCAATAGGTTTATCTAAAGAGGGATTCAAGAAATCTAGGCCGATCTGTACATAGGTGTTTTCTGATGCACTACCACTCAAAGGGGTACCAACAGGGGTTACAAGGGTGGCCAACAGATGTGCGCTTACGAACCACTTGTATTTCCTGCGTGTATGAATCCCTCAACTGCGGGTTTATGAGTGAAATGAAAGATCTCTGTGGTTTAAAGATGTTGGACTACGTCTCTACCCTAAAAAAATTTCCCACAATTTCTTCCAAGGAAAGTGCTCTGATACCACTTGCAAGATACTAGATATAATAAATATGCAGAACATAAATAAAATGCTAGAAATGGCATAATAACAGTAATATATCCAACAAAATCTCCACAATAACATATAAATGATATAAGAACAACAACATAAATAACACTTTGATTCAAAAAGAAATGTTCACAGGCCTCTTCGAGGGGGCAACCTCCAATCGAGCAGCACTCTGTTACAATAATCTCCAAGCTAGGGTTTTCATACCCTCAACCCTTATTTATACTAAATATGTCTATCAAGAGAAGCATCTAGAGGAAGATCCTTCTAGAAGCAGAAGCTTCTATTAGGTCTTCTTACATCAGCCTTATTCTATTTTATTGAAAGGCCTTATTAATATTGACCTTTATTACATCCGAATATATTAATCTACCTATGTGCGGGTTAGGACCCTAACAAATGATGGAACCACTATCACACTATCACTGTGAGATATATCACTGTAAGCATGTACCAATAAATCTGAACCATGCATCAACTTGTACCATAAACAAGTGCATCAACCATGCACCAACCAGTACCAAAGAACCTGTAATCAACCTGTACCATAAACAAGTGCATCAACCATGCACCGACCTGTACCAAAAAATCTGTAATCAACTTGTACCATAAACAAGTGAATCCAACCATGTACCAAGTATTTACCAATCATGTTTCAAATACTCATCAAATATGACTCATCAATATGTACCAACATCATCAAATATACACCTCATGTATGTGCCAGCTCATCAACTACTTGTCTCAACCATGTACTCAACATGTACCTCAACCAAAATCCCTCATCAATTTCATCATCCAAATCTGATTTGTAGCTATGTAATAGACCTGGTGCATATGATCAAATTCCTACAAGCCTTCCTTAACTTTAACCACAAGAGACTAGCATTTTCATCAAACTTTTCTTTAGTCTCACATGCCTAGTTTTGGATTAGTCAACAACCATAACTTGAAATAATCATAACTTTGAACCTATAATGTATAAATATCTGAAAATGATACACAATGTTATTCAATGTGTTTTTTGTAATTCCTACAGGTTTCACTACTTGGAACCTCACAGAAAAGGAGTTATAGAAAAAATGACATACCTTGCTGAATTTTGGCTTATTCTAGTGAGTGACCTTGTAGAGCGTGCCCCCTGCATGAAATATTTGTTGAATTGATATAAAAATGTTACAAAGAATACTACATATTGTACCCTAACTAACACATTTTTTCTCACTAAATTTGGATATGTTATGAAGAAGTTATGACGTTTTTACCCAAAACACCTGTTTTTGACTAGTTTCAAGACTAACCACAAACCCTATTTTCCACGGAGTGTAACTCCCAAAATACAAAGACCCAAAAGATTAATTTTTTACCATAGATATTTGGGTATGTTTTGTAAATGGCATATCAATTTAATGGTTTGAATCATTATAGAAAAAAATTTATAGCGAAAATGGTGAGATGACCTGTAAATAACATACCTTAGAAAGCACCATCAAAGTAATTTATCCTTCCTTGCATTTCGGCCTTCTTTTCTTCACCTTCCCTCAGAAATTTGGCTTAGATATCCTTGGTTACCTCATACACCTATATATATTCAATAGACTCTAGTGTAATTAAAATGATAGAGCCTTGCCTCTTATTTATACTCTCAAAGTAGCTTCCTTAAAAACATCTTCTAGGTCACTTGGCCCACTTTCCTTATTTTAGGGTTAACCCACTTCTAATTTCTCCATTAAATTTATTATTGGAATAATTTATTTTGTATTCACTTTGAATTATAATACACTCATCAATTCACTTTATTATTTACCATTTAAAATATCTTAAACCACTTTGACTACTTTGACCTTTTGGGGCTTCTAGATGACATATGAGGGTCCTCCAACTTCATAAGGCCATAACTCTCAAACCGTGAGGAGTTATGTGACATTCCAGATACCAATAGAAATGGAATGACATGTAATATCCATCTATAATAGTATTACCTTAAAATATAGCAAAAATTCATACCATTATCCATCAAACAAACTTGGGTCCATTACCCAAACTTGGGTTCTCCAATTTCACATGGTCATAACTCTCTAACCGTGAGGAGTTATGTGACATTCTACATACCACCGAAAATGGCATGAAAAGCAATATCCATATATGATAGTTTCCCTAACAAATTCATTGTCCTTCATCTCATTATTCCACAATGAAGCATGGGTTGTCTTACTCCACAAAGCGTGTTCCCATGAGGGATTTGACCATAAGGGGACAACTTTGGAGTTCATCCATATTTACTTCTTATCAACCATGACAAAACAATAATGATTCATATTTACATAAAAAAATATTGTGTCCATTACCAAAACCTTTGTGCTACGGGGATTTCTTCAAGGGTTGACATCAATGACAACCAACCTTAATCAACAATCTCCCCCTTTCGCATTGATGGCAACACTCTGATGCAACACTGAAATCATATCACTTATACTCGCTCTGAAACCATGCCTCTGTCCTCTACATATGATAAATCTACCTCTGTCCTCTGCATTTGATAAATCGCTCCCCCCTTTGTCATCAATGGAGAAGGTATCTTTCCATCTGGGGCTGATCCTCCTGAATGAACTGTCCTCTTATGGTGTTTCCTCATGTACATATAAGACATATAAGATAAGCATTAAAAAAACATTGATTTTGGAGTATAAATAACTCCAATTCTTTGGAGAAGATATTCAAAGGCTTCCCATGGAAGTGGTTTTTTAAATATGTCTGCCACTTGTTCTTTTGTGCCTAGATACTCAACTCTGATGTTCTTTTCTGCAACCTGTTCCCGTAGAAAGTGATACTTGATTGGAATGTGCTTCATCTTGGAGTGCATCACTGGGTGTTTTGAGATACCGATGGAGCTTGTATTATCACAATATATTGGAATGGGCTCATCATACTCAACCTGTATATCTGTCAAAGTTTGTTTCATCCAAAGAACTTATGTACAACATGTTGTTGATGCAATATACTCTGCCTCGACTGTAGATAGAGATACTGATGATTGTTTCTTTCTTAGCCATGATACCAAACACTCACCCAAGTAGAACGCTTCTCTAATGGTGCTTCATCGGTCATCAATACAACCTGTCCAATCTGCATCTATGTAGGCAATAAATGATAGATATTTTCCTTTTGGATACCATAATCCAAACTCTTCTGTTCCTTTGAGATATCTGAAGATCCTCTTTACTGCTAATACATGTGATTCCTTTGGTGCTGCTTGAAATCGTGCCACCTGTGCAACTACTTGAATTACATCTGGTCTGGATGATATCACATATAGTAGGCTGCCAATCATTGACCTGTATTGCCTCTGATCTGTAGACTTCGAATCATCATCTTTGCTCAAGTTACAACTGGTTTGCATGGGAGTGATAACTGGTTTGTAATCTTCCATTCCAAACCTCTTTATCATTTCTCTGATATACTTGGTTTGTGAAAAAAAATTCCTTGGTTGCTTTGACATATTTGAAGTCCCAGAAAAAAGGATAGTTCTCCAAGTAACGACATTTCAAATTCATTATGCATGTCTTTTGCAAATTTCCGGCTTAACCTGTCATCATCACTACCAAAAATAATATCATCAACATAAACTTCAATTAATAAAATATTACCTTGACTTACATTGATGTAGAGGTTGTTGTCTGCACTTCCTTTTATGAACCCTACCTGCTATAGATACTTATCCAGTCTGGAGTACCATGCTCTAGGAGCCTGTTTCATACCATATAAGGCCTTCCTTAATTTACACACATATTATGTGTTCTCTGAAAATTGAAATCCTTCTGGTTGTTCAATGAAGACTTCTTCTTCAAGTTCCCCATTCAGAAACACTGATTTTATGTCCATCTGATATACTTTAACATTTTTAGAGCATGCATAAGCTAAAAGCAAATGGATTGCTTCCATTCTGGCAACTAGGGAAAATGTCTCTTCAAAGGCAATTCCTTCAATCTGGCCATATCCTTTACATACCAATCTAGCTTTGTTCCTTGTAACCTGTCCATCTTCATTCAATTTATTCCTTAAAACCCATTTTGTGCTAATCACATTCTTATTCTTTGGTCTTGGAACCAATTCCCAAGTGTCATTTTTCTCTATTTGATCCAATTCTTCATCCATGGCCTTATTCCAAATTCATCCTTGTTGGCTTCTTCAAAATAGTTTGGTTCAATTGTAGATAAGAGTGCTAGGTGTGTTTCTTCTGGTGAACAAATTTTTCTTCTAGTCTCAACTCCTGCATCTTTGTTTCCTATAATATGATTTGAAGGATGATTCTTCTATACTCGTTTGCTAGGTGTCCTTGGAGATACCTGCTGAACTTTCTCTTCTGCTTCTGTCGGATTCTCTTCATCTTCATCTTCCTCTTCTACTTCTTTTTCATCTTCTTCTTCAAAAAGTTGTTCCATTGATTTGTTTTCTTCTTCCTTTGATGTTGGTCTACTTGTTTCATCAATTGTTACGTTGATGCTTTTCACAACTTTGTTTAATCTTAGATTGTAACACTTGTATGCTTTCCTTATACTTGAGTAACCAACAAGTATTCCTTTGTCCACACGAGAGTCAAACTTTCCCATTCTTCCATCTTCTCTTTTGATGTAGCATTTGCTTCCAAAAACTTTGAAGTGCTTCACATTTGCTGGTCTTCCTTTCCATAGCTCGTAGGGAGTTTTATCAGTGTTGTTTCTGAGCATTACTTTGTTTTGAATGTGAACTGTTGTATGCACTGCCTGTGTCCAAAAAATATCTGTCAACTTTGAATCCATTATCATTGGAGCCATTTCTTGTACTGTCATGTTATTTCTTTCAACAACTTCATTCTGTTGAGGTGTCCTTGTGACGAAGAATTGCCTTTTTATTCCATGATTGCTGTAGTATTCCATAAATCCCTTTGAGGTGAATTCTCCTCCATTATCCGATCTTAAGAATTTGATTCTTGAATCCATCTCATTTTCAACCATTTCCTTATAGATCTTGAAGTTTTCAAAAGCTTCTAACTTGCTTTTGAGAAAGCAAACTTCAGTCATTCTTGTATAATCATCAACTAATAACATAAAGTATCTCTCACATTTTAAGACTTTTGTTGTAGTTGGTCCAACTAGATCAGTATGTACAATTTCTAGTGGTTTTGTTGTTGAATATTCCTTTGATTTGAACCTGGTCTTTGTTTGCTTTCCTTGTTGGCAATGCTTGCATAAAGTGTTGGTTGGTTTTGTGATCTAGGGCATTTCTCTGACTACTTCTCCTTTGCTGACTTTGACAAGGTTATCAAAATGCATGTGACCCATTATTCTGTGCCATATCCAACTTTCATCTTCCTTTCCTAGACAACACTTTTCATTTCCAATTTCGCTTAACACACATATGTTGCTTGAAGTTCTTGCAGTTGTAGCAACCAATTTCCCTGAACCTTCTTTTCTTATCTCACACTTTTGTGAATCAAAAGTAAATTTATGACCTTGGTCACACATTTGAATCACACTTAAAAAAATATGTTTCATATCTTCTAGTATTAGAACATTTTCTGCCTTTTCATTCTTGTTCCCAATTCAGACTATGCCTTTTCCAATGATTTTTTCTGAATCATCATTTCCGAAGGAGAATGATCCATCTCTTTCCTTTCGTAATGTAAGAAAATTGTCTCTATCATCTGTCATGTGTTTTGAACATCCACTGTCAACATACCAACCACGTTTCTTCTGTTTATCTTATAGAGCGACTGCGCATTCTTCATTTCTATACTTATCTTTATTTATTATCCATGTCGCTTTCTGAGGTTCTTGTTTGTGACTCTATTGAGGTTCTTTAGGAGGGACTGTCGTTTTGCAATTTTTGGCCATGTGTCCAAAATTGTTACATTTGTAACATTCTACTTCAGTTCTCAAAGATTCAAACCTGTTGTAACTTCTTCTCTGTGTTTCACTAGGTCTTCTTGAATAACCCCTTTGTGTATGGCTCTCAAAGTATTTATCATTCCTGTTGTTAGCTCTGCAATTTACAGCTTTATGTCCAAAATTATTACATGCATAACATAAACCAAAAAATATAGTTTGATACCTGGTAGTTGAAGATCTTCTGAAAGGAGTTTCTCTTATGAATCCTTCTTCTTCTTGAGGCCTGTCTATCTATTGTTGATTCTGAAATCTGAATCTTTTTGGTGGAGGAGTGTCCCTGTAATCTTCCTTGTATATCTTTTTATCCTCTTTGATTGTTTCTGCATAGATTTTTGGATTTGTTTCTTGCTCTGTTGTTTTGGAGCTTGATCCATTTTCTATCTGATTGTATCCAAGTTTGGACTTGTCAAGATGAGATTTTTGACTGCTGATAATGTCATCCAGAACTTTTGAGCTATTTTGCATATTTTTTTTTTGAATATCCTTTCTTAGTGTGACAATCTCTGCTTCCAAGTTTCCAATGATCCTATCCTTTCCTTCTAGCTGTTCTTTGAGTGCTTCTTCAATTCTTTTATATTTTTCTATTTGAACCTTCAATTTTGTGATCATTTGTTCTAGTTCTTGAGTGTCTTTTTTCTTATCTAGTTCTACTTGTAGTTTCTTGTTTTTCTTATGATAACTTCTATGGAAGTCATTAATTCTTATCGGAATTAAACTTATGCCTCTTCAATTTCTTCTTCATATGCTTCTTCATATTGTTCTTCAGAGTCTTATTTATCAGATTCTTCTACTGCCATGAATATAACTCTCCCTGTTTCATTGTCACTGACTGCATCTTCATCTGATGATGAGATGTCTTCTTTGGTGAAAAAGTTTTTCTTGAAAACTTTCTTTGTAGTTCTTTTACGTTTATATGTTTGTCTGCCTTTTGATTAACCTACATCATTTCTCTTTTTCTTATGAGGACATTTGTTAGCAAAATGACCAATACCATCACAATTAAAACAAATTAAAGGAAGGTTACCTCTATACCTACCGTTGGTTCCCTTGTTCATTCTTTTGACAAAGTTGGCCTCTTCTTCATCATCTTCCGAGACGTCATTGCTGCTTCTATATTATTCTTGTTTCTTGTTTATTTTTCTTTGATAATTTGGATGCTTTGAAGGCTGCTTCTTTTACATCTAGATTTTCCTGTTCAGTTCTCATCTCATATGTTGTGAAGATTCCATTCAGTTCGTTCATGCTTATTGAGTTTAGATCTGATATTTCTTCTAGTGATGATATCTTAGGGTTGCATATCATAGGAATAGATCTTAGTACCTTTTGAACAATTACAGATTCTTTGATTTCTTCTCCCAATCCTATGATTGCATTCACTGTTTCATCGACTCGTAAGAAGTAGGCTATGATATCTTCATCTTCCTCCATTTTTAGTTGTTCGAAATAACCTCTGTAAGTTTAAAGCTTTGCTGCTTTGTCTTTTGAATCTCCTTCATAAATATTTCAAAGCTTGTCCCAAATATCTTTAGCAGATTTACAATGTGCAAATTTGGTGAATACTGTATCACTGAGACCATTCAAAAGTGCATTTTTGGCTTTGGAATTATTCTCACTGAGTTTCACTGCTTTGTCATTTGTTGGCGGAACTGTTGGTGCTGTGTATCCATCTACAATTGATTGTTAAACTTGAAATCCATGTGCCTGTATATGTGTCTTCATCCTTATGCTCCAAAAAACATACTTTTGTCCATCAAACTGTGGTATTCAATTTTTATACAAGTTGGTACTCTCCATGATCTACCTTTCAATGGTTAAAATGATTTATGAAGGAACCTTCTCTGATACCAATTGTTGGATTACTGAGAGGGGGGGGGGGGGGTTGAATCAGTAATAGCGTAATTGTAATCCTTTTTCTTCAAATGTTATTGTCAGGACCACACAATGTACCTTTTTGCCCATACTTTTTACCACCTTTACACTCTTGTTCACTCACATATTAACTCATATTATCACTTTATCCTATCTTTCCAAAGGTATACAATGTCTCTTCTCTTTACTATACGTTTAGTCTGTTTTGCATATAAATTTACATCACTCTCATACTTAACCATTGATTAGAAATGTATAAGTGTTGAAACAGTTCAAACTGCAGATAAGCATTTGAGGCCTGTTGCTGAAACAACAACTCACAGAAGTTGTTACACAGTCCAGGGTTGACGATGCTGAAACACAGAAGCTGTTACACAGTCCAGGATCGACAATGCTGAAACACAGAAGCTTTTACACAGTTCATGGTCGACGATGCTAGAACACAGAAGCTGTTACATAGTCCAGGGTCGACGATGCTGAAACACAGAAGCTGTTACACAGTTCAGGGTCGACGATGCTGAAACACAGAAGCCGTTACACAGTCCATGGCCAATGATGCTGAAACACAGAATATGCTACACAGTCTATGGTCAACGATGCTGGAACATAGAGGAAGCCATTAAACAGGTCGTGGTCAACAACAACGTACACAGATTGACTACAACAGCTGCACCGTGAGCCAAGCACCCCTGAGAAGTGATGAAATAATCAGAACACAAATCTCGTGGCTGAAACAACCCATGATTTGTGATGCCGAAAAAACATACAACAACAGTAACAAGAAAGAGATGTTACTCTAGCCGTAGCGACAACACCTCACTCAGCACTCATAATAACATTCTGTTGCGGGAGACTAGGATATCCTATTCTGGTTTAGAAAGTCGATCTGACTAAGAATAGGACTCAGATATACACTTGTAATTTTTGATCAATTGTATCAAAGGGATTCCCTCTTTAAATAAGGGGAAATCATCATTCGAAGGAGATTCAGTTTTTTTTGGTACAAAGAAAGTTTTATAGAGAAGGACATACTTCATTTTTAGATTGTAATATGATACCTTGATAGATGAATAAAAGACTGTTTTGAGCATCCTTTTCTAGCCTCTTCGTTCCAGGGGAATCTTGTGAGAAGGGAGGGACCACCTTCTTCACAAGATTCACCCGTTAGTTTTATAGTGTGTTAGTGTGATCTCTGTTTATGCCTTGATTAATTTTTGTCTTGCTGAAACACTACTTTAATGGATTCTGCTTTGCTGAAACACTACTGAACTCTATCTTGTTAAGAGCTCTGTTTTATTGAACGTTACATTGTTTTCATGAAATTCATGCTTGGTTAATTGTTAATCATTTTAATTAGCAATCTTGTGTGGTGAATTTATGAAGTTTGGTAATCAGAGACTGGTGTTGAAGGTTCCTG
>ML791494.1:573419-610902 GCA_009831015.1 Picea engelmannii | reverse complement strand
ACTCATCACTTCACTTTATTATTTACCTTTTAAAATCTCTTAAACCACTTTGACTACTTTGACCTTTTGGGGCTTTTAGATGACATATGAGGGTCCTCCAACTTCGTAAGGCCATAACTCTCAAACCATGAGGAGTTATGTGAAATTCCACATACCACCAGAAATGGAATGAAATGTACTATCCATATATAATATTATTTCCTTCAAATATAGCAAAAATCATACCATTATCCATCAAACAAACTTGGGTCCATTTCCCAAACCTGGGTTCTCCAACTTCACATGGTCATAACTCTCTAATCGTGATGAGTTATGTGACGTTATACATACCACCAACAATGGAATGACAAGAAATATCCATATAGGATAGTTTCCCTGATAAATTCACTATCCTTCATCTCATTATTCCACAATTAATCATGGGTTCTCGTACTCCGCAAAGCATCTTCCCCTGAGGGCTTTCACCATAAGGGGACCACTTTGGATTTCATCCATATTTACTTCTAATCAACCATGAAAAAACAATAATGAGTCATATTTACATCAAACAATATTTGTTCCATTACCTAAACCTTTGTGCTACAGTGCTTTCTTCAAGGGTTGACATCAATGACAACCAACCTTGATCAACATATATTTCTTAGAAAATTCTTAGTAACAAGCTGAAGCTAATTCAAGGTTGAGGCCATCACAAATAGTGATGGATATGCAATAAGGAAGTTACATGCTGAAGGAATTCATTGTGGAGGAACTGTGTGAAGACTCTGTCAGGAAAACAAAGTCACAACCTTAGTAACTACTAAGAAATTGAACAAGGAGCTACAATCTTATATATATATATATATATATATATATATATATATATAAGAATCCTGGATTACATTTTGAAAGAAGAATGTAATGAATATAAGACTAATGAATGAATAAAGGAGTATGTTTGATTGAATAGGCTTGGTTGAAGCCATGTTAAGAAAAGGTAGTGAGGTCTTTAGCGATAACTTAGTTGGGCTGAAAAATCCCAGGCGATGTAGAAAGAATTGGAAGAAGGGGAGATCCCCTAACTCCTTTATTGCTATGTGTTATGTTTCCTCTGGAATGAGAAATATGATTTAATGATAAAGTTAAATGTCTTGACACCATAGTGATGATGATTGTATTACTTCAAAAATAGTTGAGAACTGTCTGTATTGTAGTCATGGAAACCCTTGAAGATAATGTGATGAAGTGCATAAAGATATGCTAGGACATTGTGAAGAAGTTTTATGGATTTGGATGTTGTGATACATGAATTTTAATTAATATTACAACTAATGATGCATGTTGTGTATAGAAAGGAATTAGAACTATTGAGGAATACAATTACCAATAATGGGCAACCTCAAGTAGTGGGTGACCATGGGAAGGCTGCGGTTGAAAGATTGTTGACAGGACTGTGAAAATCCTGCTAAAGCATCGCTGATGAGGTAAAGATCAAAAAGAGGGTGCTAGAATCCAATAAAAGGTATAAAAATGTTCATGCTTATGTGGCTCAAGGTATGAATAGATAGGGGTGAGAATCCCTTCTGAAATATTTTGTTGTCCCACGTTATGCACATAATTTTGAAAGGGCAGTTGTATGCCTTATGTTATCTCTCAAAATGAGTCATTCAATTTGTTCCTTTTTTGTAGGTGATAGTATGATCATAAATCAAGGTCCTGTATAATTTTTAAAATTTAGACGTGTTAAAATATAGGATCTAAGATGTTATCATAGAAATAAATCGATCATCAAAAGGTCTTTTCAAAAAATCGAGAAAAAAGATTTTCACCAACTAACATTTGTTTCAAAGTTGAAGATAGCTAGTGAAAGTCCCAGGTTTCAACTGCTAAAGTGTACTCTCAGCAACAAGCAAGCCGGTGAAAGCGTTAACACGAGTTTTCCTCCAATGACTCCAGAAACCCAAAAAGGATACACCAGACACACATCATGCAATCATCATGGATATTTAATGGACTCAAATGTGTGATGACACCTTTTCCTCACGTTTAACAGGACATCATGATAGATTATGCTCATGAATTTCATGGGGCAGACACAAAAGGGTTTAAATACATGATGAATTCTTAATCATCATTGCAACCAGAGGGTAAAAGTACCAGTGGCTGACGACATCAAATAAAATCACCATTTCCCATTTTAAACTCATGACTTCCGAAGAATTCTATTATGGGGTTTCATATTTCATCAATAACACAGGTTGTTTTCACCAGCGCTAACCTTTCCTTTTTAAGAAGTTTGTTGTTTTAACCGTGTGAAAATTAGCTGGTGATTAAGTTGTAGATGGAAAGGAAGCAAGGAGGATGACTTTTGAGGAAAGAATTAGACAATTTATCCTTCTTGCAGTCTTATCCAGAGGTCCAGAAGCGTTTCTCAGATGCAGGTTGTATGACATATGTGGAAAGGTTGCAAGAAGGATGTCACCAGGAAATTGCATAGGTTTTTGCAAAATATTACGATGGAAGGAAGGCTACAATGGGCTTGCTGAAACTAATAGTTGATGAAGCTACCATCGCTTCAACAACTAATTTACCCAGAACATGCATAAATTGGTTTAAAACAACAGTGACCAAGAACTTGGATTTTAGATCATACCTCAAGACACAATTCCAAAGTATAACCTAGAAGAAAAGTATCCATGTGTCTTACCTTGAAGATCAATGGCAGGATTTGTTCAAAGGGATTCAATTATACTTAACCTTAGAGGGCAGGTATGACACGTTAATGTTATATCATTTTAGACTCTTAGATCATTTCACAGGGAAGGTCCTTCTAAATTTGCCTTTCTTTCTGCATAAAAGCCTAACCAAGGTGTGTAATAAGATCAGAGACAAACCATTCAGTATAAAAAATGCCCTTTTTCATTATGGCCTGATTAAAATGATCATTTTAGAATAATTGAGACAGAGAGAAAGAACTTGGCAGCATTTTCTTTTCTGGGAGGGTTTTGAGACCCAAACTCAACCTATAAATGAAAAGAAGAAAGCATACAAGAAACAATCAACTCCTTAGAGTAGCTCAAGGAGAAGAAGAGCTATCCCAAAGCCACTAGAAGAAAAAAATTCAAGCATAAAGCCCAAGAAAGCTAAAAGGAAATTAGATTTTGAAACAAACTTAGAGAAATCCACAGTTAAGAAGACAAATTCTCTAAATCTGCCATACACAAATTCAGACACAGAACTAGAAAAGGAATATGAAAGTCCAACCATCCAAAGTCCAACCATCCAAATTCCAGAATATTCCATGGAACGTGCACAGGAATTTGAAGTCTTTATTTCCAAATATGAAGGTGAAACCTCAAGAAATAAGAAATCAAAGCAAACACAGAAGATTAAGGGATTGAAAGAGGTAATAGCACAACAAGAGGTTCTAGAAAGGGTGATAAAGGAAAGATACAAAGATTTGTCAGAAAATTTTGCAAAGACTAATGCATCATTTGAGAAGCTGGCACGTGAAAGTGTAAAAGAGAAGAAGAAAAAGAAAAAGATCACAAAGGATTATAATGGTTTATGGTGGTTGGCTAAGCACTTGAAGAGGAAAATAAAAAAATTAAAGGGTAAAATGACCACACATCCATATTTACAGGTGTTGGCACAGGTTTCTGTTAATTTGCAGGGAGATCAATCAAATAAATAATGATTTGTGAAGAAACAACGGTTTTGAATATGAAATGTTTCCTTTTTGAAAGAAACAGAGCTTTCACCAGCATAAAGGGCACTATTATAATCAATTAGTTGTTGAAAAGCAAAGCTTTCATCAGCTAACTAGCAAAACCTAAGGCGAAATAGCTGGTGAAACCGTAGAATAAGAATTTTGAAGATCTAAGATTGAATAGAGCATTTTTTGGGTGATTTAAAGGATAATAGGACATCTAAAAGATGAATCACCAAATCATAAAATATTCAGTTCAAAGATTCATGGAGGTTTTTGAGGAGAAAGTTTAATTGGTCAACTAAAGTTTTGTTCATAGTTGTTGAACGTGTTTCAACTACTGAAGACACGTGTCCTTTCCTCCATGACACATCATAAACATAGCAAGGATGAAGACCAGATGTTGAAGACAAGCTTTGAAGACAGTTCGATCCATAAGTAACCGGATTTAGTTTAGCTTATTGTACACAATTGTTACTTTGTTTTTCTATAATTAGAAATCCAGATCCATTTTTTTAGGATCTGAGACTTGTTGTAAAGGGTTATAAAAGACTATCATTTTAATATAAGGAGGTTGGATTATGGAAAGAGAACTATATTATTTTGTAAACAAAATTTTACTATGATAATACAAATCACACTTTTCTCTCTCTATTAATGTCAAATTCTCATT
The DNA here is from genome assembly GCA_009831015.1 of Picea engelmannii. Lineage (NCBI taxonomy): Eukaryota > Viridiplantae > Streptophyta > Pinopsida > Pinales > Pinaceae > Picea > Picea engelmannii. The sequence continues at coordinate 606,541 of ML791494.1, read as the reverse complement.
TTCCTTCTGTACTTTTTATTGAGTTGTTTTACCTACAGAATGATTGTTATCTCATTGGTTAACTCATAACTTGATATTAAGTTGCTTATTATTGTTTATTAAACCCTACACTTTGTATTCAGTTTATAAACATTGTTTTCTCATCCACTTAAAGTTATCATATGATCATTAATCCTTGAGAGCACTGGTTTATTTGATTTTCATTTTTACTGTCTGAATGCCATACTATAATTGAGTTATCCCATTGATCCACACATACATAAACACAAAAACAAGTTTTCTTCAAGTTACCAAGCATCTTTGACCTACAACCTCAAAGAGTTTCTTGCAACGATGATAAATTGGTGTCGTTGTCAGGGAGAGGAGACTGAAGCTCAACTTTCCTGGGAGACGACACAAAGCTGATCTTTGATGATAGACAAAGATTAGAAATTACATTGGTTGTAATCATATATCTAGCGAATCCACAAGTTCATCCTGGCTCCAAAGAGGTTCAGTACCAGGGTGAATCCACAAGAATCACTTGTCACACCAGTGCCCAACCCATAACTAATTCTCAGAAAAGGGAAATGTTTTCAAGGTCAAACTTCAAAATCAAGTACCCAAGAAAATTCAATTATTTCTTATAACGAGGAAGAGGTTATTACAGAAGAAGTAATAGGCTCAAATTTGGTTGAAGAATCACCTAAAATTTTAGAAAGAAATCACAACTCCTCATCCCTTGAATCCTTTCACTCACAGCAGGAAGAAGATCATATACATATTCACACTAGTCTCCTTGCTGTAGAACATTTTCTTCAAGAATTGTCTGCCAAAGGTGAAGAAAACTTGGCTGAACATCTTGCAAATTTTTATACAACTTCTTATAGAACTTCTTTCCCATCAGAGAGTTTTTCCCCTTTTAAATTAAATTTTCCCAGTCCAAAGGGATCAATAAAAAGTTCGTCACCTCTCTCACCCATAATCACTATGGCTGCACCTCCTCCTTTGACCAAGATGCAACAAATCCTTGCTTCTAGGTATGCACCATTAGTATTGCCAAATCCACTATCAACCATGCCTATAGAAGACTATCATAAGTACATGCCCAAATTCACAGGTGAAGGTGATGTGACCACTAAAGAACATAAAGAGGCTTTTTGCAGTTATGCAGAAAACCTTAACATTGAGGAAGAAGATGTCTGGACCCGAGTTTTTGTCCAACGTTTAGATGGCCATGCAAGGAAGTGGTTCAAATAACTTCTTGCTGGTTCAATAGCTAGCATAGAGCAATTGGATGACATATTTTTGAAGCACTGGGGTGATAGAAGAGACTTTTTGTACTATATTACCGAATTTGGAAATCTAAAGAAAGAGAATGGTGAATCAGACTTTGATTTCACTAAAAGGTTCAATAGGTTGTACAGTAAAATACCAGCTGAGATAAAACCCACAGATGCCTTTTCCAAAATCACATATGCAAATTCATTTGATTCAGAATTCTGTCTATTGTTGAGAGAAAGAAGGTCACCTACACTATCTCTGATGTAAGATTCTTCCCTTGAAGTGGAATCAAATATATTGGATGCTCATAAGTTAAAGGGAAACCCGATAGAAGAAAGCCTAGAGATGAAGCTTCTTCTTCGTCCAATACTAATCCAAAATTAGATAAGATGGTTAAAATGTTAAAGAATTTAACTTCTGAGATGTCTAAACTTAAAATTGAAAACAAGAAGCCTCTCAAGGGAAGGGGTACTTATGATTATGCACACAGAAATGCTAATCAGAATCCAAACAACTTCAGGAGAGGTAATCAACAAGTGGAGATTTTACAGAGAGAGATAATCCTATTGAAGATCATAAGATAAAGGCTCCCCTTCAAAATGTTGTGATGGATGAAGATGAAGAATATTTTCAAGAAGATGAAGAAGATAACATTCACTGCGTTGGGGATGACACAGGGAAATCTTATTTGACACTGCATGACTATCAAGAGGCATTAATGATTGAACAGATAGATGAAAATTCTGCTGATAACACTCTTTTTCAAATAGAAGAGAAGAACAAATATAATCTCAGATCTAAGTCTAATACTTCCCAACAGAGTGCACCGGCTTCTCCTAAGAATATTGTTGTCCTTTCCAAGCAAAAAGAGCAAATACCAGCAAATTAGCAGACAACCCCTTCAAATGTGAAAAAATTAGTTCCTCCAAAGAAGGTTGTTGTTCCTTACAAGCAAAAGGAGAAAAAAAATCAGATCCCTAATGACCAACAAAGTGTTTTGAAAGCGCCTTCCAATGAGGTAAAATTTTCTGATAAAGCCTCTTATTCTTTTAATTTTGAGGCTGAAATACAGAAAATCAAAATCCCCATTCCTTTAGTTGAGTTGATGAAAAATGAAGCATTCAAGAAAGATATCCTTAAAACTCTTGATCCCAAGTTCATATCTTCCTCTGCTGATATTCTTAACATATACGATGACAATCCAACCATTGTTTTAGGCATGATAGAATATAGAGATGAAAGATGTCCACCTTTTTATATCTCTCTGAACATTCATGACAAAAAATTACATAACTACCTATTAGACTTTGGAGCCTCTCACAACTTAATGCCAAAGGCAGTTATGGATGAGCTTGGATTAGAAATTACCAAGGTTTACCATGATCTTTTCTCATTTGATTCTCAAAAAGTTAAATGTCTTGGAATGATCAAGGATTTGGCTATAACTTTGACCCAAGCATCTATGAAAACTATGGTTATGGATGTAGTGGTAGTAGATATCCCACCCAAATTTGGATGTTTGTTATCACGATCATGGATGAAGAGGTTAGGAGGAACTCTTCAAATGGATCTCTCATATGCTACTATCCCTGTTTTTGGAAGAGTAAACAAAAGATTATACAAAGAGTCACAACTTGCCTATATTATCAACGATGAACAAAATCCAGCGAATCATCCTATTTATTCAGTTGAAACAGGTATGGGATCTTGCATATTTCAAATTGATGATTCATTATCAGATTCATTATTGCTTAGGAAGCCTATAGTTTAGTCCACAGAAGTAGCAGAATATGACCTTTGGACCATGTTCTTTGATTGCACTTGCACTAAAGAATCAACAGGAGTAGGGGTGGTATTTATTTCTCCTTCAAAAGAAACCACTCACTTGTCCTTTAAACTTGACTTTAAAGTGACTAACAACATTGCAGAGTATGAGGCGCTGCTTTTGGGATTAAATGCAGCCAAAGAGATGAAGATTAAGAAACTATAGGGGTTTGGAGATGTAGACTTAATGATTCAACAAGTAAAAAAATCCTTCCAGGCCAAACATGTTAGGCTAAAAGCCTATAGAGATGAAGTTTTGACAGTGATTCATGCTTTTTCAGATTTCAAGATTACTTATGTTCCTAGGGCCATGAATGAACTAGATGATTCATTGGATGTTTCAGCCTGCTCTCTCATACCTCCATTACCTCCTAAATTAATCTATGACGTCCAAGTAATGTATAGGCCATCACTCCTTGATAATGTAAAATTTTGGATGTTTTTTTAGGATGATGCTGAACTCACCAGATTCCTTGCAGTAATGGATGAGTTTGCAGATTGATTTGGAGAATGAACATGATGAAGAAGCTGAGAAGCCAAAGCTCAAAAGTAAAATTGGAGCACATGAAATTGTTCAATTGTCCACTAATAGAATTCCTAAAGGATTGGTCCCATTAGAAAGGCTTTTTGATAATAATGATGTGGCTGTCAAATTGGAAAAGAAGGAAGAGGATTCATATGTATTTCAGTTTAATGTATCCAGTGAACAAGATCCTAAATATGTCAATCTAGATTCTCATCTATCTGAAGAACAAAAGGTGGATTATGGTGAGTTGTTAAGAGAATTTGTTTATATATTTTCTTGGCAATACAGTGATTTCAAAACTTTTGACACTGAGATAATTCAACATAAGATTCCTCTAAACAAAGATACTAAACCATTTAGGCAGAAGCTTAGATCTTTCAGCCCTATGTTGCTGCCTATCATGGAAAAAGAGATCAACAAATTATTGGATGCTAAAATTATTATACCTCTCAGATACTCAAATTGGATTGCTAACCTTGTACCTGTCAGAAAGAAAAATGGAGAGATCAGACTCTGTGTGCATTTCATAAATTTGAACAAGTCTTCTAGGAAAGACAACTACTCACTGCCCAAGATGGAACATATTTGCAAAAGGTGTCAGGGTCAAGTGTGATGTCCTTTATTGATGGATTCTATGGATACAATCATATTGTTGTACATCCAGATGACCAAGAAAAGACTGCCTTTACCACTCCATGGGGCACTTTCATGTATGAAAATATGCCTTTCAGACTGATGAATGTTGGGGCTAGTTTCCAGAGAGCAATGGACATCACATTCGTTGGAGATAAAGACAAATTTGTTCTAATATATATTGATGACATAACTATTTTTTCAAGCAACCATGAAGATCATTTACAACACTTGAGGAAGGCATTTCTAAAATGCAGAAGGTATGGCATTTCTCTTAATCCTAAGAAATCCAATTTTTCACTTAAAGAAGGGAAATTGCTTGGACATATTGTTTCAACTGATGGGGTGAGGATTGATCCAAAGAGAGTAGAAGACATAAAAAAATTATCTCTTCCTAGATCAAAAAAGGATATTTAGTCTTTCCTTGGAACTATAAACTTTATCAGGAGGTTCATAGAAAAATTTGTAGATCTTACCAAGCACATCACTTGCATGTTAAGAAATAATTTTTAAGTTTGGTGGACTAAAGAAGCTAAACGCTCTTTCAATGCTATCAAAGAATCCATTATAACAACCCCTTTTTTAATCAGTCCTAACTTTGACAAGGAGTTTTATATTTTTTCTTTTGTTTCAAAAGATACAATAGTAGTTGTCGTATTGCAGAGAAATGTTGATGAGTAGGAGTAGCCAGTTGCCTTCTTCAGTAAAGTCTTGAGAGATGCTGAAGTAAAGAATGAACCATTGGAAAAAAAAGTATATGATCTCATCAAGTCATTGAAATCCTTCAGGATTTACATTCTTCAAGCCAAGGTGACAACTTATGTACCATCAAGCTCAGTTAAAGACGTGCTTATACAACCCGACATAGATGGAAAAAGGAGTAAGTGGATAACAAAGTTAATTGAATTTGATGTTGAGATCAAGCCAACAAAACTTGTGAAAGGTCAAGGTCTTGCCAAGCTCCTTGCAGAAGAAAATTGTAAGTTGCTTGAGATAAATTTTGTGGGCATAAATGCAGAAGACATTTATATTTAAGAAGACAGAGGTGGTGATAATTTGCAGGTTTCTCCTCACCTAGCTGACTGTGAATGGTACAGTCACATTATTTATTTTCTGCAGAATTTATCACTTCCTTCAGATTTGACAAAAACACAAGGGAGAGTTGTAAAGCTCAAAGCCATAAATTTATGTATTAGTGATAACTTATTGTTTTGGAAAAATCCAACAGGGATACTCTTGAGGTGCATAAAATAAGAGGAATCAGCTAAAATCATGACTGAGTTTCATAATAGTGAATGTGGAGGGCATCACTATTGGAAGAATACAACTCATTAAATCCTAAGAGCTGGTTACTATTGGCCATCCTTATTTTCAAATGTATGTCAATTTGTGAAAACATGTGACAAGTGTCAAAGGTTTGCAGGCAAACAACAACTAAAATCTATTCCCCTCAAACCTGTTGTGGTCACGAGTCCTTTCCAGCAATGGGGTTTGGACTTCATAGGTGAGATTCATCCTCCTTCTAGAAATCTACATAAATGGATCCTTGTGGCTAATGATTATTTTACCAAATGGATCGAGGCCATTCCTACATGAAATGATAATCACACTGTCATCATTAATTTTCTACAAGAAAACATATTCTCCAGATTTGGCTGCCCTAAGTGAATAGTCACAGACAATGCTGCTGCATTTAATGATAAACACTTGGTACAATTATGTGAAGAGATGGGAATTTAGCTAGTACATTCTACTTCTTACTATCCACAGGGAAATGGATTAGCAGAATCATCAAATAAAAACTTAGTCAGAATCATAAAGAATTTGCTTGAACAAAATACCAAGGGATGGGATTCCAAATTGAAATTTTCTTTGTGGGCTGATAGAGTTACAAATAAAAAGTCAATTGGCACATCTCCCTTTCAGTTGGTATATGTCACTAAAGCCATCTTTCCTATTCAACTTACACTCCCAGTTGATTTTTTTTTACAAGAAGATGACTCTGAGCCAAATGATTTAACTAGAAGGATCCACAATTTGGTAGAGTTGCAGCAAGATAGAGAACAACTTCTGGAAAAAACCGAGTTACACAAAAAGAAGATGAAAGAAATATTTGATAGAAAAGTTAAGACATATATTTTCAAGGCAGGGGATCTGGTTCTGAAATGGGATGCAACAAGACAGGAGAAGGGAAAACATGGCAAGTTGGAGGCACTCTATACAGGTCCATTTGTCATAGCATTAGCTAAGCAGAACAATACTTTTGTCCTCCAAGATCTTGTAGGTGAAGAAGTATCAGGTGGCCCATTTAATGGGCAGTTTCTGAAACTCTACTTTTCATAAGGCTTTCCTTAAAGCCTCTTTATTTGTACATATCATTTTCAATTTTGTTTTTTTTGTTTTGTTCAATAACCCCATGCCCAATGGAATATTGAGTAAAATCAGTGTTGATTTCAAATTGTAAATAAGGCTACTGAGTCAAACTAGGTTCTTGGAAACCTCACAGGGAGGTCTCCATCCCAGCTAGAGCCAAATGTTATCTCTCAAAATGAGTTAGTAATTTTGTTCCTTTTTTGTAGGTGATAGTATGATCATAAATCAGGGTCCTATATAATTTTTAAAATTTAGAAGTGTTAAAATATAGGATCTAAGATGTTATCATAGAAATAAATCGATCATCAAAAGGTCTTTTCAAAAAATCGAGAAAAAATATTTTCACCAACTAACATCTGTTTCAAAGTTGAATATAGCTGGTGAAAGTCCCAAGTTTCAACGGCTAAAGTGTACTCTCAGCAACAAGCGAGCCAGTGAAAGTGTTAACACGATTTTTCCTCCAACGACTCTAGAAACCCAAAAAGGATATGCCGGATACACGTCATGCAATCATCATGGATAGTTAATGGACTCAAATGTGTGATGACACCTTTTCCTCACGTTTAGAAGGACATCATGATAGATTATTCTCATGAATTTCATGGGGCAGAAACATAAGGGTTTAAAGACGTGACGCATGCTTAATCATCATTGCAACCAGAGGGTAAAAGTACCAGTGGCTGATGACATCAAATCAAATAACCATTTCCCATTTTAAACTCATGGCGTCCGAAAAATTCTATTACGGGGTTTCATATTTCATCAATAACACAGGTTGTTTTCACTAGCGCAAACCTTTCCTTTTTAAGAAGTTTGTTGTTTTAACCGTGTGCAAATTAGCTGGTGATTAAGTTGTAGATGGAAAGGAATAAAGTAGGACAAATTTTGAGGAAAGAATTAGACAATTTATCCTTCTTGCAGTCTTATCCAGAGGTGTAGAAGCGTTTCTTAGATGCAGGTTGTATGACATATGTGGAAAGGTTGCAGGAAGGTTGTCACCAGAAAATTGCAGAGGTGTTTGCAAAATCTTACGATGGAAGGAAGGCTATAGTGGGATCGCTAGAACTAATAGTTGATGAATATACCATCGCTTCAACAACTGGTTTACCAATAACAAGCATAAATTGGTTTAAAACAATAGTGACCAAGAACTTGGATTTTAGATCATACCTCAAGACAAAATTCCAAAGTATAACCTGGAAGAAAAGTATCCCCGTGTCTTACCTTGAAGATGAATGGTAGGATTTGTTCAAATTCATTCAGTTATACTTAACCTCAGAGGGCAGGTATGACAAGTTAATGTTATATAATTTAGACTCTTAGATCATTTCACAGGGAAGGTCCTTCTTACTTTGCCTTTCTTTCTGCATAAAATCCTAACCAAGGTGTGTAATAAGATCAGAGATGAACCATTCAGTATAAAAAATGCCCTTTGTCATTATGGCCTGATTAAAATGATCATTTTAGAAGAATTGAGACAGAGAGAAAGAACTTGGTAGCATTTTCTTTTCTAGGAGGGTTTTGAGACCCAAACTCAACCTATAAATGAAAAGAAGAAAGAAGGCAAGAAAAAATCAACTCCTCAGAGTAGCACAAGGAGAAGAAGATCTATCCCAAATCCACCAGAAGGCAAAAATTCAAGCACAAAGCCCAAGAAAGCTAAAAAGAAATTAGATTTTGAAACAAACTCAGAACAATCCATAGTTAAGAAGGCAAATGCTCTAAATATTCCATACACAGATTCAGACACAGAACCATAAATGGAAGTTGAAAGTCCATCCATCCAAAGTCCAACCATCCAACATCCAGAATATTCCATGGAACCTGCACAGGAATTTGAAGTCTTTATTTCCAAAGATGAAGGTGAAACCTCAAGAAATAAGAAATCAAAGCAAACACAGAAGATTAAGGAATTGAAAGAGGTAATAGCACATCAAGAGGTTCTAGAAAGGGTGATAAAGGCAAGATACAAAGCTTTGTCAGAAAATTTTGCAAAGACTAATGCATCATTTGAGAAGCTGGCACGTGAAAGTGTAAAAGAGAATAAGAAAAAGAAAAATATCACAAAGGATTATAATAGTTTATGGTGGTTGGCTAAGTGCTTGAAGAGGAAAATAAAAAAAAATAAAGGGAAAATTACCACACATCCATATTTACAGGTGTTGGCACAGGTTGTTGTTAATTTGCAGGGAGATCAATCAAATAAATAATGATTTGTGAAGAAACAACAGTTTTGAATACAAATATTTTCCTTTTTGAAAGAAACAGATCTTTCACTAGCATAAAGGGTGCAATTATAATCAATTAGTTGTTGAAAAGGAGAGATTTCATAAGCTAACTAGCAAAACCTAAGGCGAAGTAGCTAGTGAAACCATAGAATAAGAATTTTGAAGATCTAAGCTCGAACAGAGTGGTTTTTGGGTGATTTAAAGGATAAGAGGACATCTAAAAGATGAATCACCAAATCATAAAATATTCAGTTCAAAGATTCGTGGAGGTTTTTGAGGAGAAAGTTTAATTGGTCAACTAAAGTTTTGTTCATAGCTATTGAAAGTGTTTTGACTACTGAAGACATGTGTCCTTTCCTCCATGACACATCATAAACATAGCAAGGATAAAGACCAGATGTTGAAGACAAGCTTTGAAGACAGTTCGATCCATAAGTAACCAGATTTAGTTTAGCTTATTGTACACAATTGTTACTCTATTTTTCTATAATTAGAAATCTAGATCCATTTTTTCAGGATCCGAGACTTGTTGTAAAGGGTTATAAAAGCCTATCATTTTAATAGAAGGAGGTTGGATTCTGGATAGAGAACTATATTATGTTGTAAACAAACTTTTACTATGATAATACAAATCACATTTTTCTCTCTCTATTGATGTCATATTCTCATTTTCCTTTTGTACTTTTTATTGAGTTGTTTTAGCTACATAATGATTGTTATCTCATTGGTTAGCTCATAACTTGATATTAAGTTGCTTATCATTGTTTATTAAACCCTACACTTTGTATTCGGTTTATAAACATTGTTTTCTCACCCACTTAAAGCCATCATCTGATCATTAATCCTTGAGAGCACTGGTTTATTTGATTTTCATTTTTACTGTCTGAATTCCATACTGTAATTGAGTTATCCCATTGATCCACACATACATAAACACAAAAACAAGTTTTCTTCAAGTTACCAAGCATCTTTGACCTACAACCTCAAAGAGTTTCTTGGAATGATAACACCTTCTATACCCAAGTAGGGTATGAATCAGGAAGGAGAACCTGAATGTTGGAGGTGTGAACCTCTAGAAGTGAAGACTAATTGTATGATGCAGTAAAATTTGAACCAAATGATCTCTATTGACTCAAAAGGTAAAAAATATTTACTAAGAAATCGTAGAAATTCCCTCGTTCAACTATAGATCGAGATCATGAGGATTGCGAAAGAAAACCCTGATCGAATCAGGTTAATCAAGAACTTGATAGAGGAGATGAACGCGAGATGTTCATCTTAAGGAAACCGATCTCATTTGTCAGTTTGAATTCAATATCCACTAGAGTTAATGGATCATACACAATTCATTCAATAAGATCAATGACTCGTATTCACTATGGAGTGTGAAGGACTAATTAACAGACATGCTAGTTCACAACCTGCAATCAACCTACACCATTGATCTCATCGGGGTGGATGATCAATGAGCACGATTAAAAGAGTTGGGTGAACACCTTTCAGATTGCGAAGATTGAATTCTCCGATAAAGAGTGATCTAGTTGAGGTTCCACAATCCCTTGCAGCTGTTGGATCTAGGGAAAGACAGATCTTCACTATCTCATTGCAAACCAGAGGTTTATCCAGGATCATAGCACCCGGACACAGGATTCGAAAGGGTAGCACCTGAAAAGAATAGAGCTAAGGTCACAGCTCTCGATTGCATGGAGAGAAGATGGAGTTCCTCTGGGCCAGTCAAGGAATATAGAGTCTAACACTTTGCGTTAGACTATGGTCATGAGGATTGGTTCTAAGGGAATAAATGTGCTCATAGCTAGGACATTGCTTGGATTTTTCAGTAAGGAAGGAGGACCTTCCAATGTTTTACTTACATTATGTAAGCATTGAAGTAAAACAAATTGGGTGGCCATAAGTGTTGGCACCCTGGTTATTAATGAAGGAAGAATACTTAAAGGCATTCATGTGAATCTTTTGAGTTTCATGTGTACCAATTTTGGATTGTGATTGGCCTATAGCAGGAAGCATGGTCCTGCTGTAAGAGTGAATGAAAATGAATAAGCCATGTGGTGAAGAGGTTGGTTAAATTCCAATACACCATGGCCAAGAAACTATCATAAAGTGTGACAAACTTGAAATCAATGAAAGAGTGAATTGGGTATGAATGCGGCCATGAATACTGGCACATTTGTTAAATCCTTTGAAATGTTGAAATACATTTTGAAAGGTTTGGTATTTTGAAATGAGGCATAGGAAAGGAATGGGTCCCTTTTCATATTTATATAGATGTGATGAAATTCTAGTATGCATGGCTTTGAATATAGATATATATGTACCTGGATGCATGAGAGACTAACAGTTTGTTTGGATGTGAAAAGAACGAATTGCAGGGAGAAAAAGGGTCATGGATATGACAGTGTTGTAAGACCATAAGGGAGACCAATTGCCTATTGAGCCAAACTACAAGGAATGGCATTTCCTTCTTTTTTTTGAGAAAGTGATTTTGATTGTTAGTATGCACAACTCTGAAATTGTTTGTGACGACATTATAAAGGTGTAACAAAATATATGTGCATGGGAAACTAACAATTTTTTTGGATGATTGAAGTTGAAAGTGTAGGAAGGAAAGGGGTCTTGGATATGGCAGCATTGTAATCCCATAAGGAAGACCAATTACCTACTGAGACAAACCTCTATGGGAAGGAAAGTCCCATAATTATGAATCTGGTTCCTGTGCGGAACAAATATGAAAACAAATTATGAAATTTGGAAATCTGTGGGTGATAGATTTACAAGAAAAATTTTGAATTTAAATTTATGATGATGTCTCATGAATTTATGTATGATTGTGATATGGGTGAGAAGAAAAGATCTGTTCAGAAAGGAAATATGATGAAAAATGTCTACTACTGAGCCATGATAACCCCGTGGTAAGCCATGATCACCTAGAATATATTGTGTTGAGGAAACACAAGATGAAGGGATGCCTTGACAAAGAAATTCTAAGGTACGCCTTGACTGTAAGGCTTGATAAAGTCTCTGAGTTATTCCTGTGTGAGAAAACCTTGGTAAGGAAATATGGATCACCCGAGGGACTGTATAGCAAAGAAGGGGATGCTTGAGCCTGGGCCTGGAGGGTGAGTGATCGCAAGGAAGATGAGACCTTAATAGTTCTTGTAAACTATTGATTGGGATCATGCACATGATGGGTAGTTCTTCCTGTGCGAGAAAACCTTGGCAAGGCAGGATGGATCACTCGAGGGACTGTCTAGTAGAGAAGGGGACGCCTGAGCCTGGGCCTAGAGGGTGAGTGACTGCAAGGAATATGAAACCTTGATAGTTCTTGAAAACTATTGAATGGGATCATGCACCGAATGGGTATGTCAAAGAAAAAAAATGAGCCTGTATAACAAAACAAGCATGCGGATACAAATCAAAAAACTGCGCAGATAATTATTGTGCTAAGATTGTGAAATTTTTCCTAGAAATGTTTATGCAATGTTTTTTCATAAGACTATGATTAACGTGCTTGTTGTCCAAGAATTATTGAAAGCAGGTGACCAAGATTAAGGGTCTGAAAAAGGACCTGACCGAGAAAGAAGGATCAAGATTTCTGAAACAGTTGAATGGGAAAAACATGACAGGTGTTTTTGAGAAAGAACACCGAGGACGATGTTCCTTTAAGTGGGGGGGGGGGGGNGGGAATTGCAACACCCTATTTCCCCCAATCTGTAAATATAACTATATTGGCCAAGGAACTATGGAAAACCTAAAAGTGTGAATGTTTGATTTAATGGACCTTTGTACAAAAGGTCGATGAATAGAAATTTTGTTATTTTAATAGAAAATGGTTATGTGTTGCATAGCTGTTGAAAGAGTGGATGTGCTAAGAGAAAACCACAAATGATATGAAATATGGTGGAGGGGACATGAAATGGTTGCGTTAACCCCCACCGAACGAGTACCATGCTAGAATTAATTGATTATATCAGAACAACCCTCTGACCCAAGAATGAATTACATTCGGGATGGTAGGTGGGAAGACCTCCTCGATATTTAATGAGGGGATGGGGTAGACTACCCATCTGTAAGGCTTCCAGACCTAACCATAGAATGGGAATTTGAGCCACACACAAGCTTGCTAAGGAAGGAAAGAAACAAAGTGTGGTGGGCAGAGGGAAGACCTACGAAAAAATGCAGAGACAAGAGCAGAAGCTCTCAGGTCTGAGGAAGGACTAAAAGAGGAACAATGAGTTCTGATAAAAAAAATTAAATATTGAGCCAGGAGAAGGAGAGTAACCTTCGTCCTTATCTATTTATGTATTGGGAGAAGGAGAGTAACCTTCATCCCTAGCTTCCGTTGAGATGGAAGTAAGAGATTGAATCTCAAAGCATCGTGGCTTAAGCTCGAGGTTGGCCAGTGATAAATCCTTTGGGAGTGATTGAGCCTATGGTTGGGTGGAAACGAGCACCCCTTTCAACATTCACATCACACTCTATGGTTTTGATAAGTGTTTTCTTGCCTTATGATTTGAATTTTAAATAATGGAATAATGGATGCATGCGAGTATCTACATGTCTATAAAGGGTTCTTTATCTATATTAAATGATTAAATTATGAGTATGCATTCATTCCCTTGAGAACCTATATTTATTCTTGAATTTCCATACGTCCCAGTTTAATCACTCGAAGGCACTTTCCCCAGGAATTTACATCACCATTCCGAAGTTGGAGAAAGCCTCTGGGCCTAGTTACCATTTTGGTAACCTCATAAGTTACTTTGCCTTTATTCAGAGCTCAAAGCTCTGGAAGTTGAGTAGGTGTTCCCTTTAGACAAGTAGTCTAGGAGACTCTGAACATGTGCCTATTCCCTTAACCAAAAACCTGACTAAGAGCAGGGATTATAGTATAGGAGTTATATGAAGATCCATGTGACCCAGGTCTAGGAACCTTGGAGCTCAAGGCTCTGAGATGTCAAATTTCACAATAGTCAAGTTGAACCCCACAATTTCTATGAACCATTGATCTATGAAAGGAGATCAAGGGTAGGGAATCACTATGGAGCACGAAGCTGAAAATAACATACATGCTAGTTGGTAGCCCAGAATTCACCCTTGTCATTGATCTTGATGGGATGGAATATCAACGATCCCAGTTAGACTAGAATCGAGTGAGCACTTTCCATATTGCGAAGGTCGAACCCCCCAGTAAAGAGTACGCATGTTGGGGCACCACAACTTCTTTGAACCATCGAATGTCGTTGACCTTCAATCTGAGTTTGACATGATCAACAAAATGTAAGGAGCACATGGGACAATGAAATATTCAAGGAGATCAAGCTCAAAAGAGATAACATTTTCAGGAGTGCAGATGAAATCCAGGAGATAGGGATCATAGGAGGAGCAAAGGTAGAATACTTCGAGCACTTAGAAAATCTCCTAAGTCAGAGTAAGTCAGAATATCAGGAGGAGTGATATTTGTTGTTGGATAACAAAGACAAGGATCGAAAACCATCTAATCTAAGAAAGCTACACGAACCTTAACACTTGGCACATGCAGGAGAAGGGGACTTACCAAAGTTCTGAAGTACCAAAGTAATTTGAGACCGTCCATCACCAGGAGGTGAATTTGGACCGTGAGATCCAAAGGGACATGTGGCGACATATCATGGACTCCAGGGAAAATTGTACGAGATTTTTCAGTTGATATATGAGATTCCTGAAGTCCAGAGAGTCAGAGAGATGAAATAAATTTTAGTCATCATATCATCTGAAGTAAATATCCAACATCGGATCGTTCGAAGTGAATCTGGACCGTCTAATCCAGAAGGGATGTGGCATGAATCTGTGGACTCTGGATCAAGTCTTGAATTAATTCATATCCATCATATTAAGAAGGGACGTGGTGTGAATATGTGGACTCTAGATAAAGTCCCAAAGTAATTCATAGCCATCATATTAAGAAGGAATTTGGCGTGAATTTGTGGACTCCGGGTAATGTCCCGAAGTAATTCATAGTCGTCAGATCTAGAGGAGATGTGGCATAAATATGTGAACTTTGGGTAAAGACCCAAAGAATCCTCGATCTCCAGATCCATAGGACAGGTGGAAAAAATATGTTGACTCTGGGTAAATACCTGAAGTAATCCTTGATCGTCAGATCAAGTGGACACACGTCAACGGATTATAGCTTTCAGATAAAATCCATTGGGAAAAAAGGGTGAAGTTTGAGATTTGAGATCTCAGAAGTCCAGAGACCCGAAGTAGATCTTGACCATTGATCGAGAAGAGGGCCACAAGACCATTGATATGGTTGAAAGGTCAAACACCCAAAGTAGAAGAAGGGTCGTTGATTTAGGAGGATAGGTGTCCGCAGATCGTCAACTCTAGAAGATTGATGTATGAAGGAAAGAATGGTTTGAGATTTGAAAAGTTTGAAGTTTGGAATCATGAAGGAGATCACATTCGTTGATTTAGGAGGGGTAGATATGGTCCATGGATTTGAAAAGGACTGATATGAACCATCATTTCAGAAAATACCATCAATATCGAGAGAGTGATGGTCCTGTAGCATTGCGTGGATTGGAGGTGTGCAAACTCTAAAAAGTTGAGGGTGGACCGCAATCCAAACCCCGACTTTGGAGAAGGGACATGTGGAGGCGTGAGGAGAATTGCGGGCTGAAAAGTAGTTTGGTTTAAAATCGCCTTTGGTCGCGTCTGCAATTGTGTGTTTGCATGAGGTCATCTCCCATGGTCACATCCAAGGAGGGGCCAAGATAAAAGGGTCTAATTCCAACTCCGAGACTTCGTTGAAGCGTGAAGGAGAAGGTCGCGGGTATGATAAGACCTGCACCAGAAGTTGGAAGGGCCTATGTTTGATTAAGAGGTGAGACTATCAAGGTCTCTAAGTCTTGTTTGACTTATAGAATCAAAGAACCTTGACCGAAGGGTTGGGTTGAGTCCCAAACTTCCCAAATTAGGAATTGTAGAGGGAAAGGATCTGTTCATGTAAGGAGGACAAAATTTTCTTTATTTTCACCCCATCGTGGGTGTGTTACATTAACCCACACCAACTTTGATACCAATTTAGAAATTGGGAGAGGAGACATTATTCACACACAAAATATATTCTACTTATTCTATTATTTAATCAACACAAGTACATATAAACACATTAAGCTTGGCCTTAAAATAGATTGACTATCTTAGCCACACAATCCATTTGTTGAGGGAATATCTTAACCACACACTTAAATAGGATCTAATATCTCTCCTAGATCTAACAAACTCCTAAATCATTGATGTAGAGATAATATATACATTACAATTATCAAACCATAATTGTAATAATATGATGAAGAATATGTCATATTAAATACATAAGACAAGTAGGAGTTAATTACTCCAACATATTCTAATTAAACACAAAATTTATCTCCAAGCCTAGAAGTCCCTAAGTGACAATAAATGAACTCGTTACTCTTGCTTCTACAAAATTTTAATTATACATTTATTATCACTTGAAGAGGAGTAAAAATGATTCAATGCTTCAACTTATTTATTAATTTTTGATATGTTGAAGAGATACACATTTTTTTTAATGATTTTTGAAATGTTGAGGAGATACACAATTTATTTTAATGTTATTATATATTTATTGAGTGAAGTAGATTTGGAAACCCATACAATTGTTTTATGTGTTATCTATATCTTGAATTGATCTGGATTATATTTAGAATGATATGAAAGCAAATATTTTACAATGAAATACACATAAAACTTTCCAGAAACAGAGAAATACAACAATACATGATTTCTACTAATGAAAGAAAAGTAAAGAGACTATAAAAATACAAAGTGAAATACTCACTAAAATGGTGGCAGCTTTATCTCTAAGAAGATATGTGTTGGCCCTCGACCAAGTTTTGAGGAAACATTGGTTAGGTTTGACCACTTGTTGTACTTTGACAGGATGGTCAAAGATGGAGCGTCCAGGCGGAGCTGGGATCACGAGATCTCACTTGTTTTGTGGACCCAACAAGGGGTTCACTAGGGTTTTGGGTATTAGGGTTTAGAGGATGTCGACCCATGGATTTACCCATGTGAGGACTTTTAGTAAGGGATGTAAAAGTATAAATAAGAAGGAATGTAATGTAGAAGTAGCGATGTAAGGGATAAGAAAGCGATGTAAGTAGCTAAGTGCAAGAGGAAAGTAGTTATGAGTTGCTTTGTGCAACAGATTGTGTATGTAAGACTTCGTGCATAATAGAGGAGTTGGCTCTATTCCTTGACCTGATTTTGGGAAGGTGGATCTGGTGCTTAGTGCATAGATCACCTATCCAGTGCGAAGCTTGTCTCTGTGGCTTAGTGCACAAGAGAATATGGATGTAAGAGAGTGAAGAATAATAAAGAAGAAGAAGCCATTGGTGGACGTAGCCCTACACTGGGGTGAACCACGTAAATATTTCGTTGATGGTTTTCTTTGTGCTATAATGTTTATGTTGTGAATCTTCTTAGTGCATTGAATGTTATGACTAATAGATAGATCTATGAATGTTTAATGCTTTGTATATGTTGAATGTGTTATATTTGACTTATGATGCTAAGTGCGTTGTGTATTTTGTCATTGTTACTACGCCGATTTACACTTAGGGTTTGTTCTGCGATGTGATTAAAGTTGATAAATAATTCATGTTGTTCTTAAGCACTCTACGAAGTAATTTAAGTCACACATATGTGTCCCAACTTGGTTACAGACACCTGAGTCTTGTAACCCCCACTATCTCTACCTTGGGTGAGACTTTGCCTTCTTCGCAGGTGTTGCTGAAAGGGCCAGTAGTTAGAGTTTTGTTGGTGCACTGTTGAAGTGTTGAACCCTGGGTCTGCCCCTGTGCCAAAAAATGGTTCCATTGTCGGGACCTAAAACTGTGATTGTTGGGAAATGAAGTAAAGAAAAGAGAAGCTCCTTGCGTAGATCTGTTGCTGTAGTGCACATTATTCTACTTAACTTGCGAAGCCTTGTGCTAAGAAAGAAACCCGATTTGAAGAAAAGAGGTAAGATCTTGAAAGAGGTAAAGCTTTGTGCTTTGATAGAATAAGATAAGTGAAATTTTTTGTTTTGAAAGCATGAATCTAGGTATGTTTGATAGATTTTGTCCTAGTTTTAAAGATAGGGTATAGTTAGAAGAAAGAGTTGACCTGAAAAAAATTGATAGAAATAGAGAAAGATATGTTATTCCTATGGATAAAAAGAATTTTTGGACTAATAAATGGATGCAGGAACCTATAAAGATTTTTTGCAGATTGCAGGTCCAACATTGTGATCCTAACGCACAATACAAGAGAAGTTGGGGAACTTACAAGAGAAAGAGGGGAGTGACATTATGTTATAATTGTAGAAGATCGAGACATCTTGCTAAGGAATGCCCTGGTATATGTCCTATTTGACTTTGTTGTAAAATTTTTGGTCATGAGGTTGAGGATTTCCCAAGGATGATTGTTAAAGTTGAAAGAGTCAACATAAGTCAAGAGAATGAGAGCATGTTAGAGAATCATCAAGAGAAAGAATCAGAGAAATCTCAGACTATGTTAGTACAGTTAAAAGAAGCCATGAATGATCACAAAGATGTCAGTTTACCAGAGATCATGAAAGAAAAACAACACATAGATACAAGAATAGGAGACTTTGACATAGACTGTGTCCTGGATGAGGAGACACAAGTGAATATCATGACATAAGACACTTGGGAAATTTTGGGAAATCCCACTATTGTACCTTCATTGGGAAGAATAGGCTTGTTTAAAGGAAATATGATAACCCTATGTGGAAGAGTTACTAATGTACCTGTTATCATTCATGGAACATCGAATGAAGAGGAATTTGAAGTCATTAAGCTTGTTGAGAACAACACCCCTTTTCCCCTTTTGCTAGGTAAGACTTGGATTGAGAAAGATCATATCAAAAGGAAATTAGAGGAAGAAGCTACAGAAAATAAAAGGCAAGAATTAAGGGATTTCATTCCTAGAAAAATAGATCGATTGTTAGAAGAACGAGAAGTTGAGTCAAAGAAACAAAAGACCAAAGAATTAGATGTCAAGGTTGAAAGAACACAACAAGGTTTAAAGGACCTATCCATGCAAGAAAGAAGTATATCCACCCAGGAAATAGTAAGAGGAGGGATATTAAATTCGAACCCTTTGAGAGCACATCAACAGTGCAAAGTCACTTCGGTAGGAGAAGATAAGAATAAGAATGGAAAGAGAAATACAGAGATAGTTAGATAGAATCAAATCATAGGAAATAAGGCAAGGAAGCTCAGTAAGAAGAAGTCTAAGTTGGAAAAACTATAAAAAAGTTACAGATAATAGATGGAATATTTCAGAGATTGGAACTTTGTAGGAAGAAGGTTTGCAGGATTTGAACCTCGTTGGAACAACAAAACCACGCAGAATGGGACTTCACCCTGGCGAAGCTATATGACCATTGGAGGTTCCCTAAACATTAAAAAGATGCTCCAAAATGGGTAGGAAACACATTTATGGGAGGATATATCATTGTTGGATGTGGATTTCGTGCCATAACGGATGGATTCATATTGATTGAGGCATCCCTATCTGTTGGAGGAATCCGTTACAACGCTTTCTTATTTAACCCATCGGACGTTGCACCAGGACCACTTTTTGCCACCCGTGATTATCTGAGACAAGAAACAAAGTGATTTTGTGTGTCGAGATGTGCTATCATAACTCACCATCTATTTTTTACCCCTCTATCCATTAACCTACCTCGACTTATTTGTTAATAGTGAGAATGTCATTCGAGTGCACTGAGCTAGAGAAATCTGTCGAAGAGGTTTTGAAGAAGTTTATGGATGATAAAGATATGTTTGAGGGATTACAGTCATCATTATCCAAGGGAATGCATGATTCCCCTTCAACTGGATGATGTTCGAAATATTTCAATTCCGTGACTAAGAAGCGAAGTAAGCACCGCAACGATCTGGCTAATGCGAAGCATATCCCGTCGGTCTTATCGGACTATATCCCGCCTTTGGATGGTGCAGTTAACTGTGAAAACATTCCAAGGGAATTCAAATACACATTTATCACTGTGTACATTCCGAATGGAATATGCGTAGTTGGAACCGAGTTAGGACAAATCCTAACATTGAAGAACAATGATTCCAACCTTGGAGACAGAAAGAACTACATGATGCTCGCACCCCATAGATGTTTGATGAAGATGACTGAGAAGAAGCCTCACATAGTCTCCCAGCCTTGGATTAAGGAGCTCACATAATCCACGATAATGAACATGATGAATATCCCTCATTTTGGCCAACATCAGGAGGTTAACGTTTGTGTTAAACTCCTCAGCATTTCTACCTAGGGAAGACCTTAGATTGCTCCCTGGAACAACACATTAAGGAGGCATATGACAAAGTTGAAAAGGGAAATAGAGGCTACAAGGTATCCTCCATGTAATATGGCACAGTACGCCTAGCTTGAAAACTCATAGCTGGCAAGATCGTTAGAAAGAACTGCCCCACGCAGGTCATCGGGTTTGTGGTGGACCTCATAGGAAAATGCATGGAGGGGATGCAAATGAATTGGGTGAGCTACCTCATTAACGATCTTGAGAAAGACTACCACAAAGTGTAGGATAAGGGATACGAGTTCCATTTCAGCTAATTGCTTGTGTTGATCACATTTGTCACTTGGGAAATGCTTGAGGGAGAAACGTTTCAAGAAATTGAGCCATTAGAGCCATTGGAAGCTATATTTTCTACCTTATGGTATATGAATGATATGTCGAAAAATGGCAGTCGAATGCAGTTTTCGATGCCTACTATAAGAAAATGAAGGTGTCCATTGAGTCTTTCCCATGCATGAAAACACACACTCTACACTAGTATAGACCACTAGCTAAGTTTTGCACAGATCCACACTTTATTTATATCACTGCGTGCAGGGACAAGAGTAAGGAAGAGTTACAGTCCTATTATAAGTTGACTGATGAAGACATGGAACATATCACAAAGGAGTGGCCAGTGGAGTTCCTGGTACCGGTGGATGATGCAGAACTCTTCAACCCTGACATCATAGAAATCCCCTTGGTCACCCGGTTCGAGCATGAAGGACAAACCAGTGCGAAGAAGAAAAAGAAAAAGGAGGAAGTTCAGAACATAGAGACTGATGAGGAGGACAATGCCTCAAAATAAAGTAGACCTAGCTCACCCACAGAAGAAGGAGGAGATGAAGTAAATCAAGAAGTAGGAGGGGAAGAAGGAGAAAAATAAGGAGAAGGTGAAGATACACCGTCGAAGGATCCCCCTACCGAGGAAGAATCATCAAAGAAGAGGAAGGTTTCTCTGCAGAAACCTTCATAAAGAAAGAAGACCCATGCCAGTAATCCCCATATAGAGGCTACGCTCATGGAGGATGACATCGATCTAGTCCACAAAGAAATGGAGGATGTGTCCGAGAACCTATTACATATATATGGCACAAAGCAAGAAGAGATGTACATAAGAGTTGAGAAGGAACTAAAGGAAATTTAGTGAGCCATTCAATTGAGCCATGTAGTATCTATTGCGCCTTCCTCTTCAGAGACTGGAGAGTTAGGGGATGACCGAGCCCAACTTTGAAGACTTGCATATGCAACAGAGGCTCAGCTTGAGTGAGTCTAAGAAGAAAAGGAACAGGCCACAAAAGCCCTGAATAAAGAAAAAGAGGAGATCTTGGAGCAGCTACGAGTTGCGCAGTACTTTGTAACCATGTATGAAAATGACAAAGATGAGTTTCGAGTGATGCTCGAGGAAGAAAAAGAGAAGATATAAAGGGAAAAGGAACAATTTCTCAAAGAGAAGACTAAAGTGAAATAAGTGGTGAGCAAAGCACTTCGCTCTATTTCAAGCTTGGCATAGGACGAACATGAGGCAGTCGAGGTTCAAGTGATGAAGCTCATTGAGGCCATCCAACAACTTCAAGAATGGATAACAGAGTTGGAGATTTAAGTAGTACCAAGCACTCCGTAGGAAGTATGCGATCAGAGGGAGGAATCCTCTAAGAGCGTAGTGGAAAGGATCAAAGTCCTCGCCTCATAATGCAAGTAGCTAAGAAACATAAGTGTGTAGACCTATGAACGCCTCACGAAAGACTCATAACTTAGGACGTTGGAAGGAAAGCTACAGGAGGTGCAACAGGCACTGTCAGTACAAGCGCAGATGAGGTCACTCATTGCGATTGAGACAATGAAGAGATCACAAGAACAACGTGCGGTTCAACAATAGATTACTACCATTCAGGGTAGAGTAATGGAAGTCACATAGAGGCTACAACTGGTGCAGGATGAGGTCTGCGCGGTGTTTGAAGAGATGAAGGGACAAGGTTCGCAACTAGACCAAGTGGTTATGATAGTGGAACAGTGCCTGGAAGGGCCTGTTACAGAGAAATTGATCTAGGATTTTTTTAAGCAGGAAGCTCAAGTGAAGCAGCAGGTCGAGGCAGATCAAGCTAAGCTCGAGGCCTTCGAAGAAACACCACCCATATCTGAGTGACTCAGGATGAGTCACAGGTGAGTGTTGGGGGCCTATTGGCCCTAGACTAAGTTTTTAGGAAACATTGGTCATGTTTGACCACTTGTTTTACTTCGACAGGCTGGTCAAAGATGGACCACCCAGGCAGAGTTGAGATCGCGAGATCTCACTTGTTTTGTGGACCCAACAAGGGGTTCACTAGGGTTTTGGGTATTAGGGTTTAAAGGATGTCAGCCCATGGGTTTACCCATGTTAGGACTTTTTGTAATGGATGTAAAATTATAAATAAGAAGTAATGTAATGTATAAGTAGCAATGAAAGGGACAAGAAAGTAGTGTAAGTAGCTAAGTGCAAGAGGCAAGTATTTATGAGTTGCATTGTGCAATAGATTGTGTATGTAAGGCTTCACACGTAATAGAGGAGTTGGCTCTATTCCTTGACCTGATTTTGGGAAGGTGGATTTTTTGCTTAGTGCACATATCACATTTCAAGTGTGAATATTGACTCTATGGCTTAGTGCACAAGAGCGAATGGATGTAATAGATTGAAGACTAATAAAGAATAATAAGTTGTTGGTGGACATAGCCCCACACTGGAGTGAACCACGTAAATATTGTGTTGATGGTTTTATTTGTATTATAATGTTTATGCTATGAATCTTCTTAGAGCATTGAATGCTATGAATAATAGATAGATCTATGAATGTTTAATTCTTTGTATATGTTGAATGTGTTAGATATGACTTCTGATGGTAAATGTGATGTGTGTTTTGTCATTGTTATTGTGTTGATTTACACTTAGGGTTTGTTCTGTGATGTGAATAAAGTTGATAGCTAATGCATGTTGTTCTTAAGCACTCTGCGAAGTAATTGTAATCACATATTTGTGTCCCATATTGGTTACAGACACCTGAGTCTTGTAACCCCCCTTGCCTCTACCTCAGGTGAGACTTTGCCTGCATTGCAAGTGTTGTCGAAAGGGTTGGTAGTTAGGGTTTTGTTGGTTCACTTTTGAAGCATTGAACCATGTGTCTACCCCTGTGCCAACAAGATGTGACGGCTACGCTCATTTGCAAGAAGATTATTACAATGAGGCTTTGAAGGCCTTTTTTTATGATAAACATGAATGCCAAAATCATAGGCATCCAAAAAACTAACCCTAGGAGATGAAGCACCAAAAGTCATGTGGGTTTTGTTGGGGTAAGCTAGTACCTTAACTTTTCAAGGTCGTAACGTTTGCATATGATCTCCATTTTAGGTGCACGATAGCCCATTAGAAAGTTCTTTTCGAGAAATATGMATTATGTCATCAAAATCTGATCTCGCCTATAGTTTGACTGTGGCAAGCCAAGAAAACACTATTTAGAGCCCCAAAAGGGCCTTGGAAGTACAAAAATATGTACAAACATGAAAAATTCCAAAATAAGCCAGTTGGAATAGGTGGGAGTCCACCAATATCCACCTAGATGTTGTGTAGGTCTTCAGGACAACCCCGTAAGTGCAAACCCACAATTACAAATAAATGTCCCCATTATAAAGAAACTTGATGTACTGGAAACTATCGAGATGAGCCAATTAGAGTTTGGAACAGGTGGGTGGCCACCAATATTTACCTAGATCAATCCTCCCCCCTTAGGAATCAATGGTCTCCATTGCGTTGAGTGCCCAGGGAAGAGTGGAAAGAGTTTTCTGAATCTGAATCTTGGTGAGTTGCGGGCCTTTTTGGAGATGTTGTGCTACTTGGCCTATGGAAGGCTGTCATGAACCTATTGCTGGTAGGGTTGAATATGTTCCACCAACCTGTTGTCTCTAGGCTTGACGGGGCATTGTGTAGGCACCATTGTAGGTGAAGAAACAATATTTTCTTTCTCTTCTGTAATCTTCTTCTGCTGGATAGAATGTGTTGAGGTTGCAGTGGTTGTAGTGGAATTCTATGCATCCTTTAAATAGACTATGAATATGATGTATTTTGCAGTATGAGAGATTACCTTGCGACATTGTTTTGGGAACAATAGCTAGAACTACCTATGGTATCCTATAGAGCCAAACCCCTAGAGTAATAATGACACTACGAGGTCGAGACTCATAAAAAACATGACGTTTCCACATATATGGTTGGACCAAAAAAACATCACATAAATCAAGAGGGGAGACGTCACACACTACCTCATCCTTGAAGGGATGGATGCCATAGGACATGCTACACTACTGGGTGACACAAAGATATCGTCCATGGGGAAGCCACTCGATGTTGTATGACTATGGGTGTGGTGTTGTCGACAACCCCAACTATTTGATGACCTTTGCTGAGATGAGGTTTTTCTGGCTACTGCTATCAACAGTGAAATGCAACGGGGTCCCCTTCACCCACATCTTTGAATGGAACAAGAGTTATCCCTCTTCAGGATCTACTGGTTCTTCTGGTTGAATTGTTGTGGTCGCGATAGTAGTAACATGGTCTGTGTCGATGATCTGTCTGTTTTCAATATTTTCTAGATCATATATCAAATCAAGGGTTGGCTCCTTGTCTTTGACCTTGGCCACCAATGAATGTTTCGAGTGACATTCATTGGTGTTATGCTAGGGGATGTTTTGGAAGTTGCACCACTTCCTAGTGTCATTCTTCATCTTTCCTTTACCCTTATTTTCATGTGTCTTGGACTGGTTGTTGAAATTTTCTTGGTTAGGGCCATATTTACCATGATTTGGTTGTTGCAGATTTGCAGACCCAAACTCCCATTTGTTCTGTTGGTTAAATTTCTGTTAGATTTTGACATCACATCGATAGGAAAATACTAATGATGACATGTTTAGGAAATCCATTTCGGTTTGGATGTACCTATGCAGAGCACCACAGTATTTTAGAATCGTATGCCGCTTAGATTCTTTGATACCCAACTTGGTGCACAAGGTATGGAAAGTATTTGTGAAATCCGACACTGTTTGTCTCTTCTCTTTCCGCAGTGTGTTCCATCTCATCTACTGATATTCATAGTTATCAACATGGTAGTATTATTCCTTGACCACATCCATAAAAGAATTCCAAGTGGGCTCGACCCCATATATTCTAGATTCCTCTATGGAAATTTTCTCCCAATAATTTTCCCACAAATGTTTAACATGGGGGAGAGCCTTGAGGAGTGAAAAGGTGATATTTTCCTTGTCAGCAAAATTGTGAACAAAGAAATAACCTTCTAGTAGATTCAATCATTTTTTTAAGGCATCCACATCTATCTGACCTTCAAATATGAGAATATCAAAATTAACTTGTACCTTGAAGGGAAAGGTTTCTCCAAAGTGGTCGCTTGATGAAGATGTGTGTTATTGGTAGGTGTTGAAGGATGTGGAAAAAATTCTCCATCATTTCATCCCTGTGTCTCACGAGAGCTTGCTTGGTCCGCCATTTTTATTTTCTGTCGCCATAGAGGGTTTTTTAGGCGTGTGAGAGTGAATGTCATTAAGAGAGACAAGATCGAGACCCAATTTTCTATACTCATACCTTGTCGGGGACATGCACTAAAAAATGATCAAGAGAAACCTTCTCTGATACCATTGATACATATTATATTTGCAATGAAATAAATGTTGGATTACTGAGAGGGTGGGGTGAATCAGTAATAGAGAAATTTGATCATTTTTCACCAAAAAATGCAAGTGTTATATCAATGTATAATTATCATCCAATAGTTGTAGAGTAAATAAATAATGAACAAATGAGAAATCACACAGATATACAGTACACTAGTGTTTTACATGGAAACCTAAAGTAGGAGAAAACCACTGAATTCTTTTTTCTTATATGTCTTAAAGAATTACATTCATTGGAAGCACCAACTTCCTTTGTTTTATAGTTGCAACTAGAAGGAGGCTCCAACCCCCTATTTTCTCAGGCTACAACCTAAGGGAATATCCAAATCCCCAAATATCTGGCTACAACCATAAGGAGGCTACAACCCCCTATGTTCTCCATCTACAACCGAAATGTGGATACAACCACCTGTCCTTTCCCCGTGCAACCCCCCTAACGTATAAGTAGAATGATGGAACCACTATCACACTATCATTATGAGATATACTGCTGTAAACCTGTACTAATCAACCTACACTAAACAACATGTACCAATAACTTGAACCATGCATCAACCATGCATCAACCTGTAATCAACCTGTACCATAATAAAGTGCATCAACCATGCACCAACCTATATGAAACAACCTATAATCAAACTGTACCATAAACAAGTGCATTAACCATGCACTAACCTGTACAAATAACTCATCACAAAAAACTATCAAGACAACCTATCACAACAACATGTATCATCAATCTTATTAACCAAATCATATCTACTCACCAAGATCAATCACCAAGACAACTCTCAAATATGTGCATCAACCAAGCATAACACAACAACTCATAATCATCACCAAGATCAATATGTGCTTCTAATAATATACCAAGACAAATATTATACATCATCCATAAACCATGTGTCAACAATACTACTAAAAATTGCCTCCAACCATGTACAAAGTATGTACCAATCATGTATCAACTACTCATCAACTATGACTCATAAATATGTACCAACATCATCAACCATACACCTCATGTATGTGCCAACTCATCAACTACTTGTCTCAACCATGTACCTAACATGTACCTCAACCAAAAGCCCTCAATAATTTCATCATCCAAATATGATTTGTAGCTCTGTAATAGACCTGGTGTATATGATCACATTCCTACATACCTTACTTAACTTTAACAACAAGAGACTAGCATTTTCATCAAACTTTTCATTAGTCTCACATGCCTAGTTTTGGATTAGTCAACAACCTTAACTTGAAATAATCATAACTATGTACCTATAATGAATAAATATATGAAAATAGTACACAATGTTCTTCAGTGTGTTTTATGCAATTCATCGAGGTGTCACTACTTGGAACCTCTCAGAAAATGAGTTATAGAAAAAATGACATACCTTGTTGAATCTTGGCTTATTATAGAGAGCAAACTTGTAGAGTGTGCATTGCACATAATATTTGTTGTATGGATTGAAATTTTTTACATAGAATACTACAGACTGTAATCTAACCAAAACATTTGGTATTACTTAATTTGGATATGTTATGAAGAAATTATGACATTTTTACTCAAAACACATGTTTTAGACTAGTTTCAGGACTAGTCACAAACCCTATTTTCCACAGAGTGTAACTCCAAAAATAAAACGACCCACAAGATGAAATTAGTACCACAACTACTTGGATATGTTTTATCAATGGCCTATCAATTTCATGGTCTGATTCATTCTAGAAAAAAAGTTATTGCAAAAATGGTGAGATGACCTGTAAATAACATACCTTAGAAAGCATCATAATTTTTTTTTATCCTCCCTTGAATTTTGACCTTCTTTAGTTCACCTTCTCTCTGAAATTTGGCTTATATATCCTTTGGTTACCTCATTCATGTGTAGATATTCAATATTTTCAAGTGTGATTTAAAATGAGAGAGCCTTTCCTCTTATTTATACTTTCATGTAGCTTCCTCAAGGGGTTACCTTTTAACCATCTTAACCCACTTTCCTTATTTTAGGGTTAACCAACTTATAACCACTTGTCAAATTAGTAATTTATCCATTAACTTTATTATTTAAATAATTTATTTTGTATCCACTTTGACTTATATTACACTCATCACTTCACTTTACCTCAATGGGTTACCTTCTAACCATCTTAAACCACTTTCCTTATTTTAGGGCTAACCCACTTCTAACCACTTGTCAACTTAGTAATTTCTCCATTAAATTTATTATTTAAATAATTTATTTTGTATTCAATTTGAATTTTAGTACACTCATCACTTCAATTTATTATTTACCTTCTAAAATATCTTAAACCACTTTGACTACGTTGACCTTTTGGGGCTTCTAGATGACTCATGAGGGTTCTCCAACTTCACATGGCCATAACACTCTAACCGTGAGGAGTTATGTGAAGTTCCACATACCATTGGAAATGGAATGACATGTAATATCCATATAGAATAGTATTGATTTCAAACATATCAAAACTCATACCATTATCCATCAAACAAACTTGGATCCATTACCCAAACCTAGGTTCTCCAACTTCTCATGGCCATAACTCTCTAACTGTGAGGAGTTATGTGACATTCCACATAACACCGGAAATGGAATGAAATGTAATATCCATATAGAATAGCCTTACCTTCAAATATATTAAAACTCATACCATTATACATGAAACAACCTTGGGTCCATTACCCAATCCTTTGTGCTACCAGAATTCGCTACTGGACTTTCTCCAAGGGTTGACATCTATCACTAAGGGTTGAAATCAATCTACAATATCACTCTCCAATGGTTGACATCAATGACAACCGACAATCCATATGAACTATCGATCAACCTCATCCAACTGTTTGACAATCTCCCCATTTGGCATTGATGGAAACACTTAGTCATGATAACATTCATGCGTATACTCCTCATAAATGTTTATATCTCTCCCCCTTTGACATCAATGGAAAGGGTATCTCCCTTTGGGGATGCTCCCCATGAATAAACTCTCCTTGGGGTTGCTCCCCCTATCTACATGAATTTTAGTTTTCTTTGTGTTTATAAGCCTTTGATTACTCTCTCTCCCTTCATATGAATAATATCTCCCCCATTGACAAAGGGTATCACTCTTAAGTCATATCGCTCATTCTTCCCTTATGACAATTGCTCCCCTTGGAAACATGCCTCTATTCTCTCTCTCTCCAACCATTTACCTTTGTATCTGATAAATATCTCCCCCTTTGTCCTATTTATGGCGCTTCCTCATGTACATCTAAGACATATAATATAAACATTCAAAAGAATTCATTTTGGAGTAGAAATTACTCCTAGTCTCCGACGAAGATACTCAAGGGATTCCCGTGGAAGCGGTTTTGTAAAGATGTATGCCACTTGTTTTTTTTTCCCACATATTCAACTCTTATGTTCTTCTCTACAACCTATTCCTGTTGAAAGTGATACTTCATTGGAATGTGCTTCGTCTTGGAGTGCATCACCAGGTTCTTTGAGATACTAATGGCATTTGTATTATCACAATAGATTGGAATGGGATCATCATACTCAACCTGTATATCTGTCAAAGTTTGTTTCATCCATAGAACCTGTGTACAACATGTTTCTGCTTCAATATACTCTACCTCGGCTATAGATAAGGATATTGATGATTGTATCTTTCTTAACCAAGATACTAAACACTCACCCAAGTAGAATGTTGTTCCATTGGTTCTTCATTAGTAAGCAATGCAACCTGCCCAATCTGCATCTATGTCGGAAATAAGTGATATATCCTTTCCTTTTGGATACCATAATCCAAACTCTTATGTTCCTTTGAGATATCTGAAAATCCTCTTCACTGCTAATACATGTGATTCCTTTGGTGCTTCTTGAAATCGTTTGACCTGTCCAACTGCCTGTCACATATAGTAAGCTACCAATCATTGACTTGTATTTCCATTGGTTTGTAGAATTTGAATCATCATCTTTTCTCAACTTGCAACTAGTTTTCATTGGAGTGGTAGCTGGTTTGCAATCTTTCATTCCAAACCTCTTTAACATTTCTCTTATATACTTGGTTTGAGAAATAAAAATTCCTTGGTTTCTTTGACATATCTTGATGTAGAGGTTGTTGTCTGCGCTTCCTTTCCATAGTTCGTAGGGATTTTTGTCATTGTTGTTTATGAGAATTACTCTGTTTTGAATGTGAATTGATGTATGCACTGCATGTGTCCAAAAAATATCTGTCAATTTGGAATCCATTAGCATTGTTCGAGCCATTTCCTATGTAATTATCATCCATTATGATAATGTTCCTTTGTCTCTAAACCACTCTCTGAACCAATATATGAATCTATTCTCTTGTCCACTGTCATATATCTATCCAAACCTGCTAAGTCTTCTTACGAATCCATCTTTTTCCATACTATCCAAGACTGTACTTGCGCAATTGTCCAAAATGCTGACCCATTTATCACTATACTATCATGAAGTCTTGATTAATCTATCAAACTGTACTTCTGCTAACTGACTGCTCTGAATCTGTATTCTCAAACTTTGCAAGTTGCTTGAAGGATGGTTCTTTGGTCTATCACAGCTATCACATAGACT
Organism: Picea engelmannii; assembly: GCA_009831015.1. Taxonomy (NCBI): domain Eukaryota; kingdom Viridiplantae; phylum Streptophyta; class Pinopsida; order Pinales; family Pinaceae; genus Picea; species Picea engelmannii. Next base: position 575,968 of record ML791494.1, on the reverse strand, counting down.
CCCCCTATCTAATAGTCATATCACTTGGGAGTCTCTAAGCCGGATGGCTCAGAACAATTCCTTCTTTGATGTGTATTCATCATCATCTTCATTGGTAGACTCATCATCATATTCATTGGTAGATTCATTATCTCTCTGAGCTCTGAATTCTTTCTTTCTATTTGTGGATTCATGTTTCACTACAATGTCTGAAAGTACAATCTCTTGAACGTGTTCCTTATTTACATGTCCTTCCTTTCCTTCAGTTATTTTCTAGAATTTTCTGTATCTGACATATTTATTTTTCTCTGTAGAATTTTCTTTATGTCGTTTTATTGCCAATCTTGCGATCTCTAGTACCTGGTCTTTGTTCACATGTTCTTCCTATTTTCTTATCCATACTTTATTATATTTTATATCAATGTTCTCTTTCACAGAAGTATCGATCATGCTTCTACAATCTGATGCAGGAGCATCGTTGGGCAAGCGCACAGAGGCAGGACCACTCAACATGTGAGAGTTCTTCTATAAATTCAACATTGACAGTTGCATCCGATTTCAAAATCCGCCTTCACTCAGTGCCAGAATTTAACTTTGGAGGCACGCTTGAACCAATGCCGAATTTTACCCTTTGAGGTAAGTTTTGAAATCGTAAACAGAGCAGGAGTTTCCACTACGGCTCTGGAATGTGACTGCACTAAGATAGCATAGGATGAAGTTTAGAGTAGGCAAGTAGCCAGGGGAAACCCTAGGAATATTTTTGAGTTAAGTAGAAGTTTGTACACCCAGTTAGAGAGAGTTGCAATACAAAGAGAAATTAGCTGTAAGAGAGAACTGCGAGTTAGCAGGAGATCTCAGTTTTTGAGTTACTATAATTTTGAATGTATTATGTATCCATTGGGCACTTGTGAATATAACAGAAGGAAAATTGATCCAAATGTATGGTGTGTGGACTGTGTATTTTTTTCCTGTCATTTTTGTTTTCATGAACAAGTGGATGGAATTGTGAGTTTTTCCAGTTTTAATTGTTTCTCTTCATTGGAAGCTCTGCAAGGTGTGCATCGAGCTAGAGAGGAATGTAAGGAAATCAAGAGGAATTTCTCAGTGAGAAATACCATGGATCTGAGTTATCGAAATCCCTCAAATGCAAGGAGTGCATGGGAAATCAAAGTCTGAACCAGACAAATCTCAAGAGGAACAACACTTCGGAAAGTGTTATCGAGATTCAGGAACTCATTCCCTGGAAGAAGCGAAGATCGAGTCTTCAAAGCCTTAGCAAATATTCTAAGTCTGAAGTGAGTAAAAGCTTAGGAGGAAGAACATCGTTGAGCATTGGATCATGGTGGAGAATCTCGCAGATCGTCCGATTTGATGTAGGAGCACAGGATTTAACACTGTGTAGATCCAGGAAGGGGAGATCGCAAAGATCTAAACAGATGATGGAGAGTCCTCGAGGAGAAATGCCAAAACCCCACAATTCGTTGGATAAGGTGGAGCTGCAAGGAGGTTAGTGGTGAGGGCTTCTTGACGTCCAAAGCTCAGGAGGAATAGTGACCATCGATCATAGGAAGATCTGGACCATTGGTCCACATCATGATCTCAGGTATTGCAAGCTGAAAGGATAGAGGTATTGTCTCCCAAAACCCCGAATCATGAGATAGCGAGGTCAGTCCATTTCGCAAAATTGGGTATCGCGAGCTGGGAGGTGGAGTTATTTGTGCTTCAAAACCCTGAGTCACAATATCGTGAGATAGCGAGGTCGGTCCATTTCATGAAATCGGGTATCACGAGCTGGGAGGCAGAGTTCTTTGCGCTTCAAAACCTTGAGTCGTGAGATCACGATTCGACTTGAACCGTCGATCACAGGAAGATATGGACCGTTGGCCCACATCGCGATTTTGGGTATCACAAGTTGGAAGGACAATGGTCCTTGTCTCCCAAACCCTAAATCGCGAAATAGCGAAATAGCGAGGCTGGACATGGACTGTAGATCCCAGGGATTATTGTGAGTTGCTGATCGAACGCCAAGACATTTCAACATTTCAACAACAAGGGATTCCCGAATCGCAATTCATGAAAGGTAGGAAGGATAAGGGTGCGGTCATGGCTCTTGGTCATGTACTATGGGAGCTCACACTTGGTGCTTGGTAAAGTCAACTAAGCATTTGTGGGGGGGACCTATTGGATTACTGAGAGGGGGGATGAATCAGTAATAACGTAATGTTAATCCTTTTTCTTCAAATGTTATATCAATGTAGAATTATTATCCAATAATGAGCAGTAATAAATAAAAAATCACACACATGCACAGTACACCAGTGTTTTACGTGGAAACCCAAATCGGGAGAAAACCACAGAATGATTTTTCTTATATGTCTTGAATTATTACATTCATTGGAAGCACCAACTTCCTTTGTTTTCTAGCTGCAACTAGAAGGAGGCTCCAACCCCCTAGTTTCTCAAGCTACAACCCGAGGGAAGCTCCAACTCCCCAAATCTCTGGCTACAACCAGAAGGAGGCTACAACCCCCAATGTTCTCCGGCTACAACCGGAAGGTGGCTACAACCAC
>ML791494.1:512049-534419 GCA_009831015.1 Picea engelmannii | reverse complement strand
TAATAAATTTAATGGAGAAATTAGAAGTGGGTTAACCCTAAAATAAGGAAAGTGGGCAAAGTGACCTAGAAGATGTTTTTAAGGAAGCTACTTGGAGAGTATAAATAAGAGGCAAGGCTCTCTAATTTAAGACACACTTGAGCTTATTGAATACCTATAGGTGTCTTAGGTAACCAAAATATATATAAGCCAAATTTCTAATGAAAGTTAAGAAAGAAGGCCGGAATTCAAGGAAGGATAAATTCTTTTGATGATGCTTTCGAAGGTATGTTTTTTTCAGGTCATCTCACCATTTTCGCAATAATTTTTTTTATAGAATGATTAAGAATAAGAAATTGATATTAAATTTAGGAAACATATCTAAGTATATGTGGTAAAAAAATCATCTTTTGTTTTGTTGTATGTTTGGATTTACACTCCGTGGAAAATAGGGTTTGTGGCTAGTCCTGAAACTAGTCAAAAACAGGTGTTTGGGGTAAAAACGTCATAACTTCTTCATAAAAGATCAAAATTTGATAAGAAATTTTTTTTTAGTTATAGTATAGTATTTAGTATTCTGTGTAACATATTAAGATCAATTAAACAAATATTCCGTGCGGAGCATGCTCTACAAGGTCGCTCTCTAGAATAAGCCATAATTCAGCAAGGTGTGCCATTTTCTCCATAAATCCTTTTCTGAGAGGTTCCAAGTAGTGAAACTTGGAGGAATTGCATAAAACACACTGAAGAACATTGTATATCATTTTTGTATATTCATTCATTACAGGTAAAAAGTTATGATTATTTCAAGTTAGGGTTGTTGACTAATCCAAAACTAGATTTGTGAGACTAAAGAAACGTTTGATGAAAATGCTAGTCTCTTGTTGTTAAAGTTAATGACGGTTTGAAGGTATGTGATCATATACACCAGGTCTATTACAGAGTTACAAATCATATTTGGATGATGAAATTGATGAGGGCTTTTGGTTGAGGTACAAGTTGGGTACATGGTTGAGAAAAGTAGTTGATGAGTTGGCACATACATGAGGTGTATAGTTGATGATGTTGGTACATATTGATGATTATTTGACACATGATTGGTACATACTTGGTACATGGTTGGTTTCACTTGTTTATGGTACAGGTTGATTACAGATTGTTTAGTACAGGTTGGTGCATGGTTGATGCACTTGTTTATGGTACAGGTTGAAGTACAGGTTGATGCATGGTTGATGCATTGTTCAAGTTTATTGGTACATGTTTACAATGGTATATCTCACAATGATAGTGTGAAAGTGGTTCCATCATTCTACTTCTACTTTAGGATGGTTGGACGGGGCAAGGACAGGTGGTTTTAGCCACCTTTCGGTTGTAGCCGGAGAACATAGGGGGTTGTAGCCTTCTTCTGGTTGTAGCCAGAGAATTGGGGAGTTGGAGCTTCCCTCAGGTTGTAGATTGAGAAACTAGGGGGTTGGAGCCTCCTTCCAGTTACAACTGTAAAACAAAGGAAGTTGGTGCTTCCAATGAATGTAATTCTTCAAGACATATAAGACAAAGCATTCTGTGGTTTTCTCCCGATTTGGGTTTCCACATAAAACATTGGTGTATTGTGTATGTGTGTGATTGTTCATTATTGGGTAATAATTTTACATTGATATAACACCTGGATTATTTGGAGAAAAAGTATTATAATTACACTATTATTGATTCAACCCCCCTCTCAGTAATCCAACAATTGGTATCAAAGCAGCTACCTTCAGAAATCAGTTTAACCACCGAAATATAGATCATGGAGAGTACCAACTCATATAAAAATGGAATACCACACTTTAATGAAAAAAAGTATGCTTTTTGGAGCGTAAGGATGAAGACATATATACAAGCACAAGGGTTTGAAATTTGACAATCAATTGTAGATGGATACACAGTACCAACAATTCCATGAACAAATGAAAAAGCAGTGAAACTTGGTCAGAATAATTCCAAAGCTACAAATGCACTTTTGAATGGTCTCATTGAATTAGTATTCACCAAAGTTGCACATTGTAAATCCACCAAAGAGATTTGGGACAAGCTTAGAAATATTTATGAAGGAGATACAAAAGTCAAAGTAGCAAAACTTCAAACTTACACAGGTCAGTTTGAACAACTAAAAATGAAGGAAGATGAGAATATTGCAGCCTAATTCTTAAGAGTTGATGAAACAATGAATGCAATCATAGGATTGGGAGAAAAACTCAAAGATCTGTAATTGTTCAAAAGGTACTAAGATCTCTTCCTATGAGATTCAACCCTAAGATATCAGCACTAGAAGAAAGATCGGAACTGAACTCAATAAGCATGGATGAACTGCATGGAATATTCACAACATATGAAATGAGAACTGAATAGGAAAATCCAGATGTAAAACAAGCAGCCTTCAAAGCATCAAAAATATCAATGAAAAAGAAAAAGGAACAAGAAGAATATAGCAGGAAAAACGACATCTCGGAAGATGATGAAGAAGTGGCCAACTTCGTCAAAAGACTGAACAAGGGAACCAATGGTAGGTATAGAGGTAAGCTTCCTTTAATTTGTTTTAATTGTGATGGTATTGGTCATTTTGATAACAAATGTCCTCATAAGAAAAAGAGAAATGATTAAGGTTACTCAAAAGGAAAACACACATATAAAGGAAAAATAACTACAAAGAAAGATTTCAAGAAAAACTTATGCATCAAAGAAGACATCTCATCATCATATGAAGATGAAATCAGTGACGGTGAGACATGAAGAGTTCTATTCATGGTAGTAAAAGATTCTGACAAAGAAGACTTCGAAGAAGAATATGAAGAATCTGAATAAGGATATGAAGAAGTCAAAGACTAAATTTAAGAGGCAGAAGTTGACTATTGAGAATAATTAATGTGTGCCATAGAAGTTATCAGAAGAGAAAAGAAGAAAAACAAGAAACTACAAGCAGAACTAGACAAGAAAAATGACACTCGACAACTAGAACAAATGATCACAAGATTGAAGGTTCAAATAGAATAAGATAAAATAATTGAAGAAGCACTCAAAGAACAACTAGAATAAAAGGACAAGATCATTGGAAACTTGGAAGCAGATATTGTCACACTAAGAAAGGATATTCAAAAGAAAAATATGCAGAATAGCTCAAAAGTTCTGGATGACATTATCAGTAGTCAAAAATCTTATCTTGACAAGTCTGGACTTAGATACAATCAGAAAGAAAAGGGATCAATCTCCAAAACAACAGAGCAAGAAACAAATCCAAAAATCTATGCAGAAACAATCAAAGGGGATAGGAAGATGTACAACGAAGATTACAGGGACACTCCTCCACCGAGAAGATTCAGATTTCAGAATTAACAACAGACAGATAGGCCTCAAGAAGAAGAAGGATTCATAAGAGCACCTTCTTTCAGAAGATCTTCAACTCCTAGGTATCAAATTTTATTTTTTGGTTTATGTTATGCATGTAATAATTTTGGACATAAAGCTATGAATTGCAGAGCTAACAACATGAACAATAACAACTTTGAGAGTCATACACAAAGGGGTTACTCAAGAAGACCTAGTGAAACACAAAGCAAAAAGTTACAACAGGTTTGAATCTTTGAGAACTAAAGTGGAATGCTACAAATGTAACAATTTTCGACACATGGCCAAAAATTCCAGAGTGACAGTCCCTCCTAAATAACCTCAACAGAATAACAAAAATCATAGACAATAACCTCAAAAAATGACATGGATAAGAAAGAAAGATCAGTATAGCAATGAAGAATGCACAACCACTCTACAAGCTAAGCAAAAGAAACATGGTTGGTATGTTGACAGTGGGTGTTCAAAACACATGACAAGTGATAGAGACAAATTTCTTACATTGTGAAAGGAAAGAAATGGATTAGTCTCCTTCGGAAATGATAATTCAGCCAAAATCATTGGATAAGGCATAGTCCGAATTGAGAACAAGAATAAAAAAGAACAAAATGTTCTACTGGTAGAAAATATGAAATATAATCTTCTAAGTGTAAGTCAAATGTGTGACCAAGGTAATAAAGTTACTTTTGATTCACAAAAATGTGAGATAAGAAGAGAAGGTTCAGGGAAATTGGTCAGTACAGCTGCAAGAACTTCAAACAACATATATGTGTTAAGTGAAATTGGAAATGAAAAGTGTTGTCTAGGAAAGGAAGATGTAAGTTGGCTATGGCACAAAATAATGGGTCACATGCATTTTGATAACCTTGTCAAAGTCAACAAAAGAGAAGAAGTCAAAGAAGCACCCGAGATCACGAAACCAACCAACACTTTATGAAATCATTGTCAACAAGGAAAGCAAACAAAGACCAGGTTCAAATCAAAGGAATATTCAACAACAAGACCACTGGAAATTGTGCATACTGATCTAGTTGGACCAACTACAACAAATGGCTTAAAAGGTGATAGATATTTTATGTTATTAGTTGATGATTATACAAGAATGACTGCAGTTTTCTTTCTCAAGAACAATTCAGAATCTTTTGAAAACTTCAATATCTACAAGGAAATGGTTGAAAATGAGATGGATTCAAGAATCAAATGCTTGATATCTGATAATGGAGGAGAGTTCACTTCAAAGGAATTTATGGAATACTGCAGCAATCATGGAATAAAAAGGCAATTCTCTGTTGCTAGGACACCTCAACAGAATGAAGTTGTTGAAAGAAAGAACATGACAATACAGGAAATGGCTCGAACAATGCTAATGAATTCCAATTTGATAGATATATTTTGGACACAAGAAGTGCATACATCAGTTCACATTCAAAACAGAGTAATGCTCAGAAACAACACTGATAAAACTCCCTACGAGCTATGGAAAGGAAGACCAGCAAATGTGAAGCACTTTAGAGTTTTTGGAAGCAAATGCTACATCAAAAGAGAATATGGCAGAATGGGAAAGTTTGACTCTTGTGTGGACAAAGGATTACTTGTTGGTTATTCAAGTATAAGGAAAGAATACAAGTGTTACAATCTAAGATTGGAAAATTTTGTGGAAAACATCAATGAAACAATTGATGAAACAAGCAAACCATAATCAAAGAAAGAAGAAAACAAATCAATGGAACAAATTTTCGAAGAAGAAGAAGCAGAAGATGAAGTAGAAGAGGAAGATGAAGAGAATCCATTTGATTTTATCTTATGCATGCTCCAAAAATGTTAAAGTATATCATATGGACGTAAAATCAACTTTTCTGAATGGGGAACTTGAAGAAGAAGTCTACATTGAACAACCAGAAGGATTTCAGTTGTTAGAAAACACAAATTATGTGTGTAAATTAAATAAGACATTGTATGGTCTAAAACAGGCTCCTAGAGCATGGTACTCTAGACTGGATAAGTATCTACAGCAGGCAGGGTTCAGAAAAGGAAGTGCAGACAACAACCTCTAGATCAAGGTAAGTCAAGGTAATATTTTATTAATTGAAGTTTATGTTGATGATATTATTTTTGGTAGTGATGATGACAGGTTAAGCCATAAATTTGCAAAAGATATGAAGAATGAATTTGAAATGTCGTTACTTGGAGAACTATCCTTCTTTTTGGGACTTCAGATACATCAAAGGAACCAAGGAATCTCTATTTCTTAAACCAAGTATATCAGAGAAATGCTAAAGAGGTTCATAATGGAAGATTGCAAACCAATTATCACTCCCATGCAAACCGGTTGTAAGTTGAGCAAAGATGATGATTCGAAGTCTACAGATCATAGGCAATACAGGTCAATGATTGGCAGCCTACTATATGTGACAACATCCAGACTATATGTAATGTAGACAGTTGGACAGGTGGCACAATTTCAAGCAGCACCAAAGGAGTCACATATGTTAGCAGTGATCAATATTGTCAGATATCTCAAAGGAACATAAGAGTTTGGATTATGGTATCCAAAAGGAAAGGATCTATCACTTATTGCCTACATAGATGTAGATTGGGCAGGTTGTATTGATGACCTACGAAGCACCAGTGGAGCAACATTCTACTTGGGTGAGTGTTTAGTATCATGGCTAAGCAAGAAATAATCATCAATATCTGTATCTACAGCCGATGCAGAGTATATTGTAGCAACATCATGTTGTACATAGGTTCTTTGGATGAAACAAACTCTGACAGATATAAAGGTTGAGTATGATGAGCCCATTCCAATCTATTGTGATAATACAAGCACCATTAGTATCCTGAAGAACCCGGTGATGCACTCCAAGACAAAGCACATTCCAATAAAGCATCACTTTCTATGGGAGTAGGTTGTAGAAAAGAAAATCAGAGTTGAGTATGTGGGAACAAAATAATAAGTGGCAAACATCTTCATAAAACATCTTCGTCGGAGACTTGGAGTTATTTCTACTCCAAAATGAATTCTTTTTGAATTCTTATCTTATATGTCTTAGATTTACATGAGGAAGCACCATAAGAGGACAGTTCAATTAGGGGGAGAAACCCCGGATGGAAAGATACCTTTTCCATTGATGACAAAGGGGGAGATATCTATTAGATGCATAGGACAGAGGCAAAGGATATAGGCATGGTTCTAGGGGGAGAGATTTATGAGATGCATAGGACAGAGGCAGAGGACGAAGGCATGGTTCCAGGGGGAGCAGATTTATCAGATATAGAGGACAGAAAGCATGGTTCCAGGGGGAGCACGAGTGATATGATTTCAGTATTGCATCAAAGTGTTTCCATAAATGACAAAGGGGGATATTGTTGATTAAGGTTGGTTGTCATTGATGTCAACCCTTGAAGAAAGCCTCGTAGCACAAAGGTTGGGTAATGGACCCAATATTTGATGTAAAGATGAATCATTATTTTCTTGTCATGGTTGATAATAAGTAGAAATGGATGAAATCCAAAGTGTTCCCCTTATGGTGAAATCCCTCACGGGAAGACGCTTTGCAGATTGAGTTATCCTAGAAGTATGGTTAGAGAACCCATGCTTATTTGTGGAATAATGAGATGAATGCCAGTGAATTTTTCAGTGAAACTATACTAGATGGATATTTCTTTTCATTCCATTTCTGGTGGTATGTGGAACGTCACATAATTCCTCACGGTTAGAGAGTTATGGCATTACGAAGTTGGAGGACCCTCATATGTCATCTAGAAGGCCCAAAAGGTCAAAGTAGTCAAAGAGATTTTAAAAGGTAAATAATAAAGTGAAGTTATGAGTGTACTATAATTCAAAGTGAATACAAAATAAATTAATTCAATAATAAATTTAACGGAGAAATTAGAAGTGGGTTAACCCTAAAATAAGGAAAGTGGGCAAAGTGACCTAGAAGATGTTTTTAAGGAAGCTACTTGGAGAGTATAAATAAGAGGAAAGTCTCTCTAATTTAAGACACACTTGAGCATATTGAATACCTATAGGTGTCTGAGGTAACCAAAGGATATCTAATCTGAATTGTTGAGGAAAGTGAATAAAATAAGGTTGGAATTCAAGGAAGGATAAATTCTTTTGATGATGCTTTCTAAGGTATGTTTTTTTCAGGTCATCTCACCATTTTTGCAATAACTATTTTTATAGAATGATTCATAAATTGAAATTGCTATGCCATTGAGGAAACATATCCAAGTATCTATGGTAAACAAATTAGCTTGTGGTTCATTGTATGTTTGGAGTTACACTCCGTGGAAAATAGGGTTTGTGGCTAGTCTTGAAACTAGTCAAAAACAAGTGTTTCGGGTAAAACGTCATAACTTCTTCATAAAATATCAAAATTCAGTAATACCAATGTGTTGGTTATATTACATTCTTTAGTATGTTGGGTAACAGTTTAATATCAATTCAACAAATATTCTGTGCGGAGCACGCTCTACAAGGTCGCTCTCTAGAATAATCCAGAATTCAACAAGGTGTGCCATTTTTTCCATAACTCCTTTTATGAGAGGTTCCAAGTAGTGAAAATTGGAGAAATTGCATAAAAAACACTAAAGAACATTGTGTATAAATTTCAAATCTTTATTCATTACAGGTACAAAGTTATGATTATTTCAAGTTAGGGTTGTTGACTAATCCAAAACTAGTCTTGTGAGACTAAAGAAACGTTTGATGAAAATGCTAGTCTCTTGTTGTTAAAGTTAAGGAAGGTTTGTAGGTATATGATCATATACACTAGGTCTATTACATATTTACAAATTATATTTGGATGATGAAATTGATGAGGGATTTTGGTTGAGGTACAAGTTGGGTACATGGTTGAGACAAGTAGTTGATGAGTTGGCACATATATGAGGTGCATAGTTGATGATGTTGGTACATATTGATGAGTCATAGTTGATGAGTAGTTGACACATGATTGGTACATACTTGGTAAATGGTTGTTTGCACTTGTTTATGGTACAAGTTGATTACAGATTGTTTGGTACATGTCGGTGCATGGTTGACGCACTTGTTTATGGTACATGTTGAGGTACAGGTTGATGCATGGTTGATGCATGGTTCAGGTTTATTGGTACATGTTTATAGTTCTATATCTCATAGTGATAGTGTGACAGTGGTTCCATCATTCTACTTCTAGGCAGTTGGATGGGGCAAGGACAGGTGGTTGTAGCCACCTTCTGGTTGTAGTTGGAGAACATAGGGGGTTGTAGCCTCCTTCTGGTTGTAGCCAGAGAATTGGAGAGTTGGATCTTCCCTTAGGTTGTTTCCTGAGAAACTAGGGGGTTGGAGCCTCCTTCCAATTGCAGCTGGAAAAAAAAGGAAGTTGGTGCTTCCAATGAATGTAATTATTTAAGACATATAAGATAAAACATTATGTGGTTTTCTCATGATTCGAGTTTCCACGTAAAACACTAGTGTACTATGTATGTGTGTGATTGTTCATTTCTTATTGCTCATTATTGGATAATAATTCTACATTGATATAAAACTTGGATTATTTGGAGAAAAAATATTATAATTACGCTATTACTGATTCACCCCCCCTCTCAGTAATCCAACACATTTGATAATCCAAATTGTGAACTCATAATACCCATACCTTGTTTTGAAATAAGTCTTGCTAATGTATTCTTATTTAATTATTACCTAATGATAACCTGACATGAGATCAATCTTGGATAAAAATTTTGCATCTTTCAACTGATCAAAGAGGTCATCGATCCTTGGAAAATGATACTTATTCTTCACAGTTACCTTGTTCAACCGTCTAAAGTCAATGCAAAGTCTCAAAATTCCATTCGTTTTCTTCACAAATAATACTAGGGCACCCCAAGGTGATACACTTAGGCATATATACCCCTTCTTCAGAAGATCTTCAATTTGCATTTGCAATTCCTTCAATTCTGGTGTACTCATCTTGTAAGGGGTCTTGGATACTGGGGCTTCTCTAAGCATTAGATTGATGGAGAAATCAATATCTCTTTTAGGGGTAATCCTGGTAATTCTTTAAATACATCTTCAAACTCTTTTAGGAATGCATAATCTTCAATATTTGACACCTTATCTTTAGGTGTCTCTTCCATATGTACTGCAAATATTTGACACCCTTTTCTGTAACTTTACTTTATCTACAATGTTGAAATTTATCTGATAGTCACTGCCCTAGGAATTCCTTGTACTTTCCTTAGGTTCCCTTCCTCATCAAAGCAAGCAAATTCCTTATTAAAATAGTCTAGGATAGCATGGTTTTGGTCCAACCAATCCATAGCAATTAGACATTCATAGGAACCTAAAGGTATGATGTTCAAATTTTCTTAGGTGCTTGGTCCATTCATATCCATTGGACATTCCTAAACCATCTCATTAATTTTTCTTTTGGCTCTTGTAACCAGCTGCACCAACCAAGATTTTCCATGCTTGCTTCTTGGAAAATGCAATCTTTCCACCATCTTAGGATATATATAACTATGACTAGATCCTGAATCAGTTAAAATAGAAATGGTTTAGTTATTGATCTTACCTTCCACTTCAATCATATGTGACTGAAACTCATCTTGCTTGTTGTCCATGGCTGCATAGATCCTAGGTACATTTCTTCCCATGTCCTCCACTGTGTCATCTTGTTGTACATTGTGAACAATCCTTACTTTTTCACCTCTGTGAGGATAATATCTATACATATGATCTCCCCCACAACCCAAACATTGAAGAGGTGGCTACCCTGGTCTTTTCCCCCCTATCTCAATCATTCTAGGTTCTCTAGAAGCTAGCTACCCTTGAGGATTATTTCTGAAGAATGGTGGCTTAGTCCCCTTCTTCCTCCCTTCCATATTGTTTTTCTTCTTGTCTTCCCAAGATTTTTGGAAAGTTGGCCTTCCTTTATGTTGATCATAAAGGAATTTGTCTCACCTTATGGTCTCCTCCAATGTTTTGGGATCATCATATTGCATCTTGTTACTGATAAATGCACGAGAGAAGGATCATCAATTGGAGGGTTGCAAGTCATGAAATCTATGCCTGATTTGAAGAAGGGGCCGAAAGTGATGTAGTAAATAACATGTTCATGACCATCATCCCCTAGTTGAATGAGAACTCCTGCTACTGATACAACCGAGGCTGATAAGTAGAGGATGTAATCATGATCATAGTCAGGAGGAATAATAAAAGGGGCATTGGAGAGCACCACTTTTAAATCATCAAAAGTGGGTTGTGCATGTTCATCCCATCAAAATGGGATATCACGGTGCAGTAAGTGAAGGAAACCATGTGCACAGGTAGTGTAACATGGGACAAAGTGTCGTAAAAAGTTGTCTTTTCATTATAGGCTTTGCAGTTGGTGTAAATTCCTAGGTGGTGGAATTTCTGTGATAGCTTGGACCTTAAGGGGGTCCACAATGATGCTGTGTTGGGAAACGATGAACCCAAGGAGGCATTCGACGGTGACTCAAAATACACACTTGAGGGGATTCAAGCGGATATTGTACTGGCAACACTATTGAAAGACAACTCGTAAGTCATCTAGATGCTGAGTTCATTTCTTGGATCGAGCAGTGAGTTCGTCCAAGTAAGTGAGGATAATGCAAGCGAGATCATGGAAAACATAAGTCATGGGCCATTGGAATGTAGCACCTGTGTTCTTGAGTCCAAAAGGCATAACATGATAAGCAAAAGTACCCCATAGGGTGGTAAATTTGGTTTTATATCAATCTACTAGATGGATTTGGATTTGATTGTATCCAGAGAAACCATCCATGAAGGACATAGCCTCATGGCCTGCACATTCATCGATAATTTGGTCGATGAAAGGTGTGGGGAAGTTTTATTTGGGACAAGCATGGTTGAGATCGCGAAAATCAGTGCAGACACGAATAGTGCCATGTTTTTTTTTAACGGGGATGGGGTTGGAGACCCATGACATGTATGTCTTGGGGTATATGAACCCTGCAATGCGTAGTTTGTCAATTTAGGCTTTGATAGCCATGAATTTGGATGGGTGTAGAGATCATTGCTTTTGACATACTGGGGTGAAATTAGGCCAAGTGTTGATGCGATGTTCAACGATAGAAGGATCGAGGTCAGACATCTCTATATATTAATAGGAAACAATATCCCAGTATTCCTGAAAGAGTGCTTTGTAAGCAGTGAGTTCCTCAGGGGAGAATGCGACGCCAATGGTGATTTATTCGATGATTCCAAGTTTTATGGAAATGTCGATTTTGATAGTGGGGGAAATGTTGTCCATGTTGCCTTCTTCAAAAGCATCGGGGGCACAGATAAGGTTGTTGAATCATTCTATATGCCCTAACATAATAAAGTCCTTGGTTTCGATTGCATATATGGAGGTTTGGTGAGGAGGGTCGAAGGCTTCCTGTGAGAGAAAGAGCGCTCTGTGATGAAGCACGTTCCATGGGAAATCAGGGGTAGTTAGTTCCTCTAGGATATCTTCGTCACAATTTTAAAATGTGAGAATATAAGGGATTCGAGGAAGTAACATTGGTGACTTTTACCGTGTGATTTTCTTCAAGTGGTGAATATGTAGAGGGAGTGTCGCAATTGTGATGCAATGGTGTGCTTGACATAAACCAAATGTCTAAATACTATGGGTTGTAAACTGTGGTCGGTGGTAAGATTTCATGGGGGAAATGAACCAGAGAGTTGGGAGGATTTGGCAGAAAGTCCTCAAACGGTGTATCCATGAACCATGGAGGGGGGGGAAGTGACTTAGGTTCAGTGGAGGTGATGTGAACAGTATCTAGAGAAGGAATAGGGGGAATCACTTGCATCACAGGAAGTGGGGTGGTTGGAGGTTTTCAAATAAGGGCCATTTGACGATGCTTGTATTCAATGATCGAAGGACACTGGTATGTGAAATGATGAAGTGAGTCACAAAGAGAGCAAGGACACCTCACCCATTTGTTGACTGAATTCATGACATAATGGATGTCTGTGACATGGGTACTTGATGACATGATTAGAGAGGGGTTTGACTGAAAGCTCTGGCGTACTGCCGTTAGTGTCTATTGAAACTGAGCTAGGGTGGGGCAATGATGAGTGTAGTGGCCATAGCTTGAACAGATGGAAAATGTGAATCTGGTTCGTAGCCCTTTATTGCTTGTATTAGGGGATGCAGTGGTAGTACTAGGTGTGCTTGGTGAAGCAGCGAGTGATGTGGTTTCTTAAGGGAGTTGGATCAAATTGCGTAACTCAGGGAAATAGGGGAATCTATGTGTGGGGTGTCCCTCTCTCTCACATAGTGCTCAAGGAGGTTGAATTTGGGGAGGAAGTGGAACGATGGGATCTTTCTTCTTTTGTTTTCCCCTAGCCATAGCACTGGTGTTGGAAAGTGGGGGTGAGGGTGGTGTGGTCGGAGTTAGGATTGGAATTTGCATCAAGATTCCCTCTATTTGGGGAGGGAGAGATGGTTGAGGAACCATCACAGGTGGGTGTAGATACCATACCAGAATGGTGAGCATCATGTTGGGAAGGGTAAGCATTGTAGCTACATGGAAATCTTGTACTCCCGGTGGGGGGTAGAAGAAGGGAATTTGAGTAATGGCTTGGGGGATTTTCTCCCAAACCAAGATTTGAACCTGAGGGAGGGTGAAATTAGGGTAAGTGGTGTTGTAGGGTTCTCAACAGATTCCTGAGATAAGGTTTCTTCCACTATTGGGATGTCAGGGAGTGCAGAAGACTCTATGGGACAAATAGTATCTCCATTTTTGGTCCCATTGCAAGATATGACACACACTTGTGCTGAGGGGTGTATGAGCAACGATTCTCCATGGTAGGCCCCCAACAAATATGGGTCATTGAAAATTCTGGGGCCCATATCCATGAGTGGATATGCATTGGAACTAGTGTGGACAAGAGGTAAGATGTTATCGATGTTGGAGGAGTGGTTAGCCTCGTAATGTGAAACTTGGTCGATGGTGTTGATCTTCCTATTGTGGGGGAACATCATCATTCAAAACACAAAAGAGCCAATAGCCTTCATAGTGTACATGTAGCTACGTCCAAACAAGATGTTGTAATCGAGCAGGTCGTCAATAACCTCAATGTTGATAAGGATGGTTTTTCCCCTGAGTTCAACTGGGAAATTTTGAAAGAGCCCTTCAGGAGAGGATGGTTGTCCATCATAGGCTCTTAACGTGGTGGTGGATGGTATTATCTCAAGGGAGCCAATTTTCTACCATACAAGTTTGGACATGATGCATGTGGATGCACCTTCATTAATGATACATTAATGAACTGTGATGTTCCAAATTTTGACTGGTATTTGGAAAGTTACCAAAGTAGAGAGACGAGGTTCCCCACAATCTAGATCAAATGTGATGAATTTGGTATCAGCTGGGTCGACTTCCCCCAAGGCAGAAAGTAAGGATTTCCATTGAGTTGGATAGGTTTGGAGGACCTCCAATACTGACATGGCTGCAGGATATAGAACCAAGTCATCGACCAGACTATAATTGTGTGATGCCCTAGCCTGAGGGTTGTTGACATTTCGTCATAATGGGATGCGAGGAATATGAATGGGGGGTTTAGTGTTAGGGTGTGGAATCATCAAAGGTTGTCCGACTATAGCTAGAGATTCTTTCGAAGTGGTGAGAGTGGATTCAGGAGGTGCATTGTATTGACGATTGTGCGTTTGTAGAAGAATTTATTCTTCGCTAGTGAGAAGGATATTGTGATCCGTCAAATTACCAGGGTTTTGATATTGTCCCATCTATGGTGGGGTAGGATGCATCTCCTGTTGGGTATTCATTACACCTTGGTGTGGAATAGTGTTTTGGAACACAGTCGGGGGTGGTTGCTTAAAATACTATTATGGGGCTTGCTGAGGGGCAGGTGGTGCCAAAGGACATTGCACGTTCATGGAATATTTCATCCATTTGAAGTCATAAATTTAGGGGCAATGGTGAGTATAATGACCATGCTCACTGCAAATATCACAAGGGAAATTTTTCCTAAGGCTGTTACTATTGTTCATCCCTTGGCGTTTGTTTGTATTGCCCCCTTGGGGGTTGTAGGTAACCTGGTTCTGGTTTCCCCCAATGGGTTGGTTTTGTTGGGGGTTATTTCCCCCTGGCCCTAGGTTATTATTGTTTTGGGTTTTTCCTTTCTTTTTGGAATTATTCGGCTGATGGGATGGATTTTTCGTATTTAGTTGTTCAAAATTTTGAAATTGTTGAATGGGAGAGGGCTGGAAAAATTTAACCCTAATGTGTGGTTGTCCTTGTGGAGGAGAAATTGGATGTGAAGGACTAGGAAATGGAAAATATAGATCATTTTGTGGCAATGATCTGTAGGGTGCATAGGAAGTCATAGTTCTTTCACTAGTGCTCAGGTTATAAGCTGAGGTAGAGGGGGTACCAGAACTTGGTTGAACGACCGGGTGCATCGTGGGTGTCGACACGGGTCCACTCATGGGTGGAGGGAGGACAACATGGTATGACTGCTTATAAGGGGGGGGGGAGGGTAATATGGGGGTCCTCCATACATCGGTGGATATTGGAGTGTACTATAAATAGGTGGTGGTTGGATGTATGGATTGTGGTGTGTTGTGGTACCAATCAATCCATCCGCTGAGTGAGACATCCCAGGTTTGTCCTGACCAAATGGTATAGGTCTCGGGGCATCAAGTAGTACTATGTATAAGTATCCTGAATATGCATAGGTGAGTACATATTGTTGAGCCTTGTTGATGGATTCCTCTTCAGTTTTGGGGAAGGTGGAGGCCACATGTTAGGGTCCTAACCTGCACATAGGTAGAATAATATATTCATATGTAATAAAGGTCAATATTAATAAGGCCTTTCAATAAAATAGAATAAGGAAGATGTAAGAAGACCTAATAGAAGCTTCTGCTTCTAGAAGGATCTTCCTCTAGATGCTTCTTTTGATAAACATATTTAGTATAAATAGGAGTCGATGGTATGAGAACCCTAGCTTAGATATTATTGTAATAGAGCTCTTCTCAACTGGAGGTTTCCCCCTCAAAGAGGCCCTTGAACATTGCTTTCAGTATCAAAGTGCTATTTCTGTTGTTATTCTTATATCATTTCAATGCTATTGTGGTGATTGTTCTGGTTATATTGTTTTTATTCTACCATTGCTAGCATTTTATTTCTGTTCTGCATACTTTTTATATCTAGTATATTACAAGTGGTATCATAGCACTTTCCTCGGCATAAAGTGTGGGTTAATTTTTTTTTCAGGGTAGAGACATATTTCGACGTCTTTAAGCCACATAGATCTGTCGTTACGTGCATGAACCCACGATTGAGGGATTCATACATGTAGGAAATACAAGTGGTTCTTAAGATCACATCTGTTTGCCACCCTTGTAACCCCTGTTGGTACCCCTTCGAGTGGTAGCGTATCAGACAACACCTGTGTATGGATCGACCTAAATTTCCTCAAGCCCTCTTTAGATAAACCTATCGATCGCCTGACTGCTATAGTGCCACCGAGAACAACACTCGGAAATATACTCTCTAGTACTTGGGTAGTTGGGTAGTAGGGCTAAGGGTACGGTCTATCCTCCTTAGTTAGTGCCCTGAGATATTGGGCTGAGTACTATTGTTGGACCCCACACGTATATCAAAGAGTTGTAGCACAGGGAAAACCCTTATCTGTAGAACCCTTGAATACCTAACCCTTGGGGATAGAAACACAAACAAATTAAAAAAAACAAGATCTATTGCCGTGCAACTGTGTTTGGGTTTCCAAGTAAATACACATTTCCTTTTGGTTAAGAAGTTGGGAATTTCCTCTCTGTAGTATTCTTCAAACCAGAGTATAATTCTGTAGATGTAAAAAAAAAAAAAAAAAAAATCACCATTATTTGAGACCTATTCCATTAGATTCATCTCTTCTCCCTTATCACATTCATCCATATCATTTTTCAGAAAAAAATTTGACCGCACCCACCCCTTTTCATTTCCCCCATCCTCATGGCCCATACCCGTAGCCAAGACTTGGAAGCTCGCTTCAACACCTTGCAATCTGGTCTCATTGAGACCCAACAAGAAGTAAAACAACTCAGTGCCAATGTTGCCACCATCAATACAACTATGCAGTCCTCAATGGAGGAAATCAAAGAAGACCTCACCACCCATATTGAATCCATCATTTTAGCACTTTGCACCAAACTGCATATCCCTACAGATAACCCTTCCTCTTCCTCACCTCCACATATTGAAGGTGACCATTCCTCTCATTCCCATAAATTTCAGAACCATCGCTTTCAACGTGACCTACGCCTTCCATGGGTGGATATGAACAAATTCGATGGCTCGGACCCCATTGGTTGGATAGCCCAAATGGAACATTATTTATCTCTATATGGCATTACAGATGACTTGTCCAAACTCCATTATGGTGTTTTCCATCTAGATCAAGAACGTTGGCAATGGTGGCAATGGAGAAAAAATTCTCGTCAAGGGTATATTGCTTGGACACACTTTGTGGCAGAGCTTTATGAACTCTTTGACACTGACACCAACCATTTGGGTCGTTTGAAAAAGTTGAAGCAATCAGGAACAGTGGAAGACTTTAAAGATTGCTTTGAGCCCCTGGCTTTTTGGATAGAGGGCATGTTTGATGCCTTTTTTCGAGAGTGTTTTATCAGTGGCCTCAAGGAGGAAATTAAGGCCCATGTCCTCATGGCTCGGCCTCAGAGTTGGGTGGAGACTACTAAAAAATATAAATAAGCACAACAGGTTGTATCTTCTCAAAACTGAAAACCCTCCTTTATCCCTCACCATAAACTAGTAAAGCCCACTACTCCCTCTGCTCCACTAAAGATCCAAAAATTAACCAAGGCTGAAATGGATGAACGCCAACTCAAAGGCCTTTGTTATAATTGTGATGACAAATATTTCCTTAGCCACAAGTGTAAGGAACAAAATATTTTTATGGCCATCTCTGAGGATATTTCGAAAGAATATTTTGAAACTCCCCTTATGTTTGAGTCACTTGAAACCACTGACATAACCCCTCCCTCAGACCCTCCTGAAGTAGAACCGGTCATTTCCCTCAATGCTCTCACTGGCTTCTCCGCTCCCCAAACCCTCAAGCTAATCGGGTACATCAAGCATCGGAAGGTCATCATTCTAGTTGATAGTGGCAACATCCATAATTTTATTCATTGTCGCATTGCCCAAGAAACTCATTGCTACATCCATGCTGTTAATAATTTTCAAATCATGATTGCCAATGGTGGTTCCATGAAATGTGGAGGGCATTGTGAAAATGTGCATCTCCAAATTAGTGACTACCACTTGAAATCTCATATGTTTGCTATCGACATGGGCAATTGTGATATTATGTTGGGTGCAGACTAGCTAAGGACTTTGTGTCCCATTCTCATGGATTTTAAGGAATTAACCATGCAATTCGACCAGGAGGGTCACCAATATAAATTCCAAGGCATCACAACTGATTCACCTGAGATCATTAGTTCCCATCGCATGGAAAAGATGCTCAAAAAAGGTCATTCTGGTGTTATTTCCCAACTCCATGCCATACAAGCAACAAAGACACCCTCAATGCCGCAAGACCTCCAAGCCATCATTTATAAACATTAAGTGGTCTTTTCCACTCCCTAAGGACTACCTCCTTCTAGTGGTGTTCATGATCATTCCATTCCCCTTGTACCCGGAAGCCTTCCTCCAAATATTCGTCCATATCGTCACCCCTTTTTCGAAATAAATGAAATTGAGAAAATGGTCCAGGAACTCCTTAATGCAGGCATTATCCACCATAGTACGAGCCCCTACTCTTCTCCTATGGTCATGGTCCTGAAGAAAGAAGGTTCTTGGTGAATGTGTCCTAACTTCCATGCCCTCAACAAACTTACCATTCAGGAAAAATTTCCCATTCCTTTCATTGATGACCTCCTGGATGAATTGAGTGGCATTCAATTATTTATTCAAATTGATCTTCATTCGGGCTACCACCAGATACGTATGAAAGAGGAAGGCATTCCCAAGACTACCTTTAGAACTCACGAGGGACACTATGAGTTTTTGGTCATGCCCTTTGTCTTGTGTAATGCCCCCTCCACCTTTCAAAGTTTCATGAATCATGTCTTCCATCCTTTTCTTTGTCATTTTTTCTTAATTTTCTTTGATGATATCCTCATCTATAGAAAAACCTAGACATACCATATTGCTCATGTGGATCGAGTTCTCCATCTACTCTCTCAGCACCAACTTTTCCTGAAACAGTCTAAATGTGCTTTTGGCACCTCAGAAGTAGAATAATTGGGTCAGCTGGTTGGAAAGGATGGCATCAGGGTGGACCCTAAAAGGATTGAAGCTGTGAAAGACTGGCCTCACCCAAAGACTCTCAAAATATTGCGTGGATTTTGAGGCTTAACAGGGTATTATCGCAAGTTTGTCAAGAATTATGGAAAGATTGTAGCACCTCTCACTGCTCTCTTAAAAAATAACTCTTTCACTTGGACTCTAGCTGCTGCTCAAGCTTTTCAAACATTGAAGATGGCCATGTGCACCACTTTAGTCCTCGCCCTTCCATATTTCAAAAAGACCTTTGTGTTGGAATGTGATGCCTTATAGAAAGGGATTGGTGTTGTCCTTATGCAAGAGGGTTGACCTTTGGCCTTTACCAGCAAGAAACTATCTAAAAGAAATATAGGAAAATCAATCTATGAAAAGAAAATGTCGGCTATTCTACATGTCATTGATCTGTGGCACCCTTATCTATTGGGGAATTTTTTCCAAATTAAGATAGACCATCAAAGCCTCAAGTATTTTCTGGAACAATGCATTTCCTCCCTCGAGAAACAAAAATGGGTGACCAAGCTTTTTGGATATGATTATGAGATCATTTACAAGAAAGGAAAAGACAATGTGATGGAGGATGCACTTTCCCAAAAATATGAAGATGAAGGATCCCTTTTTTCTCTTTCCTTCATTGTACCATATTGGCTCCAAGCCACTTGCCAAGAATGGATACAAGATCCCAAAAGTTCGCGCCTAATCCAAAAATTCCAGTCCAATGCTCCAGCTTCCCCAGGGTACTCTTGGCTCCATGATGAGATTTGATACAAAGGCCATTTGTATTTAAGTAAACAATCAAAGCTTAAATCGATGGTACTTTCTGAGCTTTATGCTACACCCACGGTGAGGCACTCCGGGTTCACCAAAACCTATGATAGGGTCAAACATTCTTTTTTTTGGGATGGTATGAAACATGACATTCATAATTTTGTAGTTGAATGTGATGTGTGTCAAGGCAATAAGGGAGAAACCGTCAAATCTCTAGGCACACTACAACCGCTTCTGATTCCACCTACTATTTAGAAGGATATCGCTATGGATTTTATTACTGGCTTACCCAAATCGGGAAATAAATCAGTCATCATGGTAGTTGTTGATTTCCTTTCCAAGTATGCTCATTTCTTCGCTCTTCAACACCCATTTACAACATCCACGGTGGATCAAATTTTCATGGATCAGGTCTTCAAGCTTCATGGCATGCTGCACTCTATTGTTTCTGATCACGACCCCACTTTCACTAGCAATTTTTGGCAAGAACTATTCAAGCTACAAGGCATCCAATTGCATCTCAGTGCATCTTATCATTGCCATACTGATGGTCAAACAAAATTTGTCAACAAGTGTTTGGAAACATATTTGAGGTGTTTTGCCTCAGAAAAACAAAATCAATGGGCACAATGGTTACCCCTAGATGAATGGTGGTACAACACTTCATACCATACAACTACACACATGACTCCTTTTGAAGCAATATATGGACAGAAGCCACCTTCAATTCTTTCATACTTACCTAGTGCCTCGAAGGTCCAGGCGGTGGACCAAACACCTACAGATCGAGAGGCTATTCTCTGTACCCTCAAAGAAAATTTGGTCATGGCACATAATCACATGAAGCAACAACCAGATCAAGGTCACTCTAAACGTCAATTTGCAGAAGGGGATCAAGTGTTTCTTCGATTACAACCTTACAAGAAAAATTCCCTCAAGGCCGAGCATTGTCAAAAGCTAGGGCCCAAATTTTATGGTCCTTATACCATTCTCAAGCATGTGGGACAAGTAGCTTATCAGTTAGATTTGCCCATTCATTCGAAGCTACATCCTGTTTTTCATGTTTCATGCTTAAAGAAGGTGATTGGAGCTAAGTGCCAAATTCAAACCAACCTTCTCGAGTTAGTTGAAGAAGGATCCATTTGGCTACAACCACAAGCAGTGTTGGACCAACAAGAGCATTTCTTGGGTCAGAGAACCATCAAGGAAGTGCTAGTCCAGTGGAAAGATACAGCTCTAGCAGATGCCACTTGGGAACCAACTACCATTCTGCAACAATTTCCACATCTCAAGCCTTGAGGACAAGGTTGTTTTTAAGGGGGCGAACATATTAGGGTCCTAACCCGCACATAGGTAGAATAATATATTCAGATGTAATAAAGGTCAATATTAATAAGACCTTTCAATAAAATAGAATAAGCTGGATGCAAGGAGACCTAATAGAAGCTTCCGCTTCTAGAAGGATCTTCCTCTAGATGCTTCTTTTGATAGACATATGTAGTATAAATAGGAGTCAAGGGTATGAGAACCCTATCTTGGATATTATTGTAATAGAGCTCTACTCAACTAGAGGTTTCCCCCTCGAAGAGGCCCATGAACATTTCTTTCGGTATCAAAGTGTTATTTATGTTGTTATTCTTATATCATTTCAGTGCTATTGTGGTGATTGTTCTGGTTATATTGTTGTTATTCTTCCATTGCTATCATTTTATTTATGTTCTGCATAATTTTTATATTTGGTATATTACACCACATCTTTGGCAAGGAGAGAGATGAGTGATCTGAGAAACCAATCAAGGCATTGTTATTTGGTGGTTTCTTCTTTGCATAAACTATGTCGCTGAGCCATTCGTGAATGTGGTCAATGATATGTGTGTCTAAGGTTTGTTTAAACTCAGAGATAAGTTCTAGACCATTGTCATGACAAACTGGGAGTTGAAAGAAGGTAAAAAATGTTTTGGCCAAGGAATCAAAAGTCACATTGGACCTTGATTTTTTGTCCACATACCATTTAGCTGACGGACCAGTGAGTGTGCATTGGAATAACCTTAAATGGATGGATTCGTCCATGATGTTGTTGGAAGAGCACCATAAGTGGAAGGTCATGATATGGTTGGCGGGATCTTCTCTGACCTTTCCTTCAAACTTGGGAATGTATGAAGAAAGTTTGGTAGGCATAGTGGTCCAGGTGGGGTCATGCAATATAGGTTCGTTTGTGAGTTTACTCAAATCAAGTATGTTGAGGGAGGCCAAATATGGCATGTAGAGTGGCGGTGGAGGATTAGTTCCAGCCATGGTTTGAGTAGGTTGTGTATCTGACTTGTGAGGGGGGTTGTGTAGGGTTGTACTTCCCCCTTGAGAAGAAGTTTTCCCCCTGCTTTCTTGTAACAGAGAGTTAGTGGATGGTTGGCCTTGGGAATTGGACCCAAGTAAAGTGGAACCAAGAAAAGATAATCCCAAAATAGTATCACTCACATGGGTGTGATATGGTTGAGCCGATCAGCTAGCGAGACTAGGAACTCCTCCTAGAATAGGAGGGAGATTATGCAAGTGTCTGGAATGACGGGGATTTTGTGGGTCCCCTATGATGTCTGACTAGCAAAGTGAAATGTGTGTAAATGGTGATGAGAGCAATAAATGAAAAAGAGACTTGTATAATTTGTGTTGGATCATGTTGTCATTGATGCCAATGGTTTGATTGAATGATGTCATTGATTAATGTCAAGCGATTGATTTATGTCAAATGATTGATTGATTGATGATTTATGTAATATAATATGTATTGTCCTTGATGAGAATGCACAGATGAAGATGGATCAATGAGTTGTCATTGATACATGATGAAGATGGATCGATGTGGTTCCATTGGTATATGATGCATTGTTGGA
>ML791494.1:473116-500762 GCA_009831015.1 Picea engelmannii | reverse complement strand
TGTGCTCACATCT
This sequence comes from Picea engelmannii, assembly GCA_009831015.1. Classification (NCBI taxonomy): domain Eukaryota; kingdom Viridiplantae; phylum Streptophyta; class Pinopsida; order Pinales; family Pinaceae; genus Picea; species Picea engelmannii. The sequence continues at coordinate 500,749 of ML791494.1, read as the reverse complement.
AACTGGTTATAAATGACAACAATGGGTAATGAATAAATGTTGAATTCTAATTGATGAGTTTTTGTGCAAGAGGGAAGTTTTGGGAAAAAGAGCCCCACACTCATTCACCCCCCCCCTCTAAGTGTGGTAGTTGTGTCCAACAATTTGGGCCTTCACAATATATCTCACAATCGCATGTAATCACAAGAGCATCATACATAAATCAAATTGAAAAGAAGCATACATGTTGGTGGGTGGGTTTTTTCTGCGTGGGATAAATAAAGAAAATAAATGCTCATTTCCTGTAAAGACGTAACGCTCTTCCTCTCAAATAGCACTTGACCTTCCAATAACACTCAATAGTGGGGTCTGAAGCCACCGGAAGAGGAACTAGTAAAGGATGAAACAATCAGTTATAATGAGGGGTAGAGGGTGCATATCCTGAAAGAGCTAGTGATATTTCCCAATAGTCACACAAAATATGATCAAGGTGAAATTGCAGCCCACGATTTCCACCTGGGTATATGTACTAAAATTTGTCTACTAGGTACCTTGGTAAAATTGTGACATTTAGATTTTCAGCCTCACAAATGGGTCACGGGTTGGATCCCTTCCATGAGGTGGGTGCCTCAAGGGGGGATGCACAGAACAACCAAACCTCATCCTTCAATCCTTCACGGGTATCTCCCTACCTTACAGTGTTAGAAACACTTGACTTGGAGGATTTTAAAGTTCCCTATTTGTCAAATTCTAATGTTTGAAGATGTGAGAACCAAATAATGGGGGGTTATTTGGATGCCTACCACCGAGATCCTACCTAATCTAAAAGATTTCTTTTGGCACCTCCTATGGAGGAAAAGTTAGTGAGTTTTTAGAAAAATTATAGATGTGGTTGTTTGAGAGATTGGGGGTGTAAACCAATCTCGTTTGAATTAAGTGGGTGTGAATAATTCCTTCAAAAAATCATGGGGCATTTCAGAATCCTTTTGGAGGAAACCTACTTCAACCTCCACAATTCGAGATGAAATTATGTGAGTGAGTAGTGACTTTGTGTGTGAGCAACTGAACAAATGTGCCAAATTTTTAATAAGTTAGGTGTCTATTTGTAGCATGTGGACTTCATGTGGTCCTTACAAACTTTGATTACCTATCTTACTAGATTCCATTGGTACAACCTTGCAAAATTTTAAAGTCCCTAAAGAACTAGCATGTGGACATATGGGTCCTTGCCAATCCTTTAAACTCCCTAATGTGATTTATTATAAGAAAGCTTCACAAAACTATCCTATATTGCAAGCATGTGGGCATGTATGGGCCCGTTACTATAATATTTAAGCTCCCCTAGTGATGTAAACTAAGAAAGTAGCTTCAAAACTATCCTAACTTTGCAACATGTGGGCATGTATGGGCCCTTACAAATTTTAAGATGTTTTGAAACGAAACTAAAAGGAGCCCTAGGGGTGCTTTGTCCTCTCCTAAAGATTTTAAGGGAGATGAAATGTCTCCTTAATCACATTTTTTATTCTCAAGATCACTCTATGGTGCGATAGAAGAGCATACTTAATGATTAAAGTTCGATTTCTGGTCCCAATGCAAGTGTTTATATATGTGATAGTAAATGATCTCAACTTAAATTTTACAATCAAAACAAGACATCCATGTGGAAACTCAAAGCAAAAGAGGAGAAATATGGTTCTTTTTAACCCCCTAAGTTCCTATGTTTTTACTAACCCTTCATGTGGAAAAGGGGATCTAAGTGGTGCATTTACAATATTGCATAAAAGCCAGATTTTGAAGGCTAGGGGCCTTCAAAACATCACAAAAACTCTTACAATGTTGAGATTCTGGACAGATGCATGGGTTATAGCTCAGACAGAGGCACAGTGGGTGCATAATGCATAGTGAATATAAGACCTTTGGGTGCATTGTGTGAAAAATGCGTAGAGAACAGAAGTGTCGTGGGCACATAATGCTCTGAATGCGTGTCTGTGGGCCGAAATACCTGCGCTCATTATGATACACGTCGGGGGGCGAGGGGATTTTAAGTGAAATTATCCTCTTCCAGCTCCAAACTTAGCTCTTTCCAAGTAAGGCTAGGTTGGTTATGATGCCTGCAAGGAAAATGGTTCAAAAATAAGTGCTCAAACAACCCAAATAGGGAGGAAATTGATACCTTATCCCTAATATGGTCGTCAATATGTTGTGTCACTTTTGTCACTTGAATGAGCAAAAGAGGTTCACTTGCAAGTATAGTTGGGTCTACTAGACAAGAATTGGGTTAGTGAATGAATAAAACAATTCAATCACATGAAATAAACAAACAACTAAGATAACAACAACTAAATAAATAGCTAAAGAAATAAAACTAAAATGCATGAGGAAATTAGAACCAAAATTAATCAAACAAATGACCAATAATCATGCCACCAATGGAGAAGTATATTAGTGGGAAAACACTGCAGAAAAAGGGGGACTTATGGATCCCCTCTTCCTCCTTGGGAGGGATCTTGAGTCCCCTATGTGAGAGCTCTTCTTACAAATGGTGAACTAGAAATCAAATGGTGAAGAAATCCAAGCTTATTCCCTCAAGAGGTGAGGTGAATAGATTAATGAGATGTTGCTAGTATGCTCCAAGAAGAAAAGAGGTTTCTTGTAGGATAATAGAGATAGCATAACAATACAATGAGATTCTTAAATTCTTAGTGCACCCATGGCACCCTTTTATAGTTTTCCTTTGAGGTAATGTCCAACCGGTCTTTAGTGTGAACAAGGGGCCCTTTACGACACCCTTAGCTCTTTGACCAGCCCCCCACTCCCATTCAGCTCAGATTTGAGGGTCAAATAAAGTTGGGAGTTGGCCCAGAAGTGGGTGGGGGGATGAAAAGAACCATAAATGTGTTGTTCACAGGTGTATGCAAATTTTCTCGTACATAGTTGCACATATGGCACATTGTGTGCTCTATGGGCTTCTTTGGCCCGTGCACTGTGCGCACGCTTCCTTTAGTGTTTTAGCGCATGTCAATTTTTTGACCCGTTGTATAGTTTTTGCCTCTTGGAAATGATTTCTTGGTGTTGCAGGTGAACTAATAGGTGTTTGGAGATGTTGTATTCCTGTAACCATTTTCATGTGATGTTGCAAACAAAATTTTAGTGATAACAAATGCCCCCTGATGTGTGAGGTTAGGAGCATACGTATAGCCGAAATACATCAATGTTTCTTCTATGTATAGTACCATTGTAAGAAAGAGTGTTGAGAGGAACTACAAGAGAGATCTGTTGGAGGGAGAGGGGAAATGGTGGGACCCAAACCTTTCTCTAGGGAGAAAAATAAAAGTTGTATACAAACGAGGCGAGCATGCCCCATGCTCATGTCATGTAACTCAAAAATGTATGAAAGTAACTGAAGTTATGTGCTGATGTAGATAACTGCAGTGCCCTCTAGGGAAGTTCGATAATGGAAGATGAAAATTATGATGGTGAACATACTCTGAACAAAGGCAAGGACGACTATAAGAAAAGTCAATGGATCGTAGGCATTGATGGCCTAACAAATTTAGAGTTCTTCGACTAGTATAAAACAACTGCAATAGTCACATATTAATACCCACCGTAACATGAGAATCTATTGAAGTCGAATGTTAAGGGAATCAATGACAACAGAGATCAGTGAGGGTTCTCTCTGTGTCATCTGAGACTCCTCATTATAAAGGTAATGAGAGTCAAGACACTATCACCCTTCTAGAAACTATGGTGATGTCGACAGACAGGGAGACGTGACTCCAAGAAGCAAAGGGTTTCATGAAATCCACTGGATAAGATCAGGAACTAATAAGGAACATGAATGAGGTAAATTTGCAGTGAGACTCAAGACTACCCTTGGTTGGTGATATATGTGACAGATGAGTGGAAACAATCGTGAAACTAGATCTAGTGTTAGGGGGACGACTAGACGTGGGTTAAATTGTTCCAGAGGCATGACAAAGTGGAAAAACTCAAAGATCAGGGGTACATGGATTGTGGGATACTCGAGGTTTATGGATGATGTCAATAGGAGTAGAAGATAATGAATTCCCCAACTAAGGGTGGCATGGGTTTCTTTGCTAGGAAAAGAAGGTTGCCAAGGGTGACAACAAAAATCAATGTAAACGCTGGAAACAAAGTCTTTGTACAAGTACCAAATGAATAAAGAATAATTTGGGATGAGTGTATAGATATAGAAATGGGTGCCCCGGTGCAAGATGGCTTGGCCTGTGAGGGCACAAGTTGCGTGGAGAACTGGTGGAGGGAGGGGGCCCCATGGGTGGGTTTTTGTATGAGGTAAATGAATGGAGGATAATCTGCAAATGGGAAAACTGAATGTGGATGAAATGGAGGGTTAATGATATTGTGGAGGTGCAGGTAAAATAGAACTGTGATGAGATAATCTGGGAGTCCATTGGGAAAGATATCAAAATGAGGTGAAGGAGTATGGGGCTGATTCTCATAAATGCATAAGACTATCAGGAATCCCATCCCTAAGGGGTGAAAGAAGCATGATTGTCAAAGTGCCAAAGGGGACTATGAATGGGACAACTCATGTGGGGGAGAGTGCTACTGGGTGACATTACCAAATTGCAGTGGAGGTGGTAGTATTGCAGAGCCAGATGTGAGGATCCTATAGGAAAATGTCAGAGGATGTGACTGGGAGATGCAATTGATATTCAAAGGGAATGATTATATGCCAGTGTCAATCATATACCTGAAGGGGCTGCACTGGTTTGTGATGACCAAGTATCTGCACACATGAAAACCAAATACCCGACGTGAACAATATCTAAAGATAAAGAACATATAACAACTATTTGATAATTTTGAACATCAACATGCGTACCTAGATGTGATGTGAGAAAAATGCTCCCCCGGGGACGAATATGTATGGTGATCCGGGGAATGTGACTATGTAGGTGGAGGGATCCTGATCCCGTGGATGAAGATGGTTCGAAAAACAAAGACTTTGAGCTCCTGTAACTGACCGTGGAAGTTTGGTAAAAGGGGTGATATATAGTTGTGGGGCCCACAATGCCACCTCATTTGTACCTGCTACCATAGTGAGTTGAAGAGAGGTTTTTCAAGGAGTTTTGGAGATTATAGGAGTTCAAGATGACTGATCCAGGATTTGTGAGCGCTAGGTTAGTGGTCTCATCCTCCTTCATAGTAGATAGGGTTGATTTCTTGGGCAGGGTTGTACGGATGGTCACACTAGGGTTTTTTGTAGGGGTGGGCCCTCCAATACGCGGGAGAAGGAAGGATATCCATGCTGAGATGCACCGGTATAATTCCCTCTCCCGCGCATGATGTGTGTATGTGTTGAAAATAGCCGCACACGTTGGCACATGAGTGGGAAAAATAGGGGCACATTGGGTGCATGCCTATTTGAATTACAAATGCGCATTGTGCATAATTGTTTCTCATACAACTGTGTATTAGTGCGCAGGTGTGTTAAGAACATGTTCGCATGAGTGTGCACCTGTGAGGGTGATAGATGTGCATATATTTTTTCAACAGTTGTGCATTGATGCAAAACTATGAAAATAACATTTGGGCATGTGTGCATGCCTATGGGCGGTGTCAGCCACGCACTTGAGGCAAAGCTGGGATTTTTGAAAAAACGTGTATTTTTGAAGATTTTTTAATGATGATGATGGCAGATCAATTGTTTTTGGTGTGAATCCAAGTGATCATCTCAGTATTCCAATCCATTGGAGAGAGAGGGTCTGGGAATGCCTTAGGGAGGCGGTGAGAGAGGAGCCAGGCATTCAAAGACTTTTGGCAGCCTGTGGGTTGCTTAATTTCTTTGACTGCCCACTGATACGGGTGCATGAGTACCTACTATGTTATCTGATTTCTATGTGGAGAACTGCTCTACAATGTTTCATTGTGTGGGGGAAACAATTGACAGTCTCGGCTATGGAGGATGTTTATTTCTTGATGGGGCTCCCTTTTCAGGGAATGGCCCTACCTATTGATCCCCAGTTGCTAGCGGATGTACACTTAGTAGACATGACACAGAGGTATTGTTTGGGATCGAACATTATGTTAGGTTCGGTTTTCCGTATCGAGGTGATGGATGATTTCTTGCATCATTGTATCTCTGTGATGATTGTGAGGATCTACGGATCCTTAGTGACTCAACAGATTAGTGGTGGTCAACTGAGTATTATGCATAGAGTGTTGGATGGGTTTTTTTTTGCTTGGGGGTTGATGTTGTATGCCAGGATGATGGGGCATATTAACTGGTGTTGGACTACTGAATCTAGTGACTTTTCCTTTGGATTGATCTTGGTGGCGTGGTTTTTGGAGAGGGTGCCCATGTTGCACCCAAGAGTATTGTTGTTGGCTGCGGGGCCACATGAGCCTCGACTGATGTGGTGGGCATCTATTTTGGTATGACATGGAGGTGGGGAGGGTGTTCATTACTTTACGACCACATTGGCACACGTGTGGCGTCATATTCCATAGATTATACTATGGTTCCCATATGGTGGGATGGAATTTTGGCATGAAATAGATATGGTGTTGCCTCATAGGGAGGTTTGGGACCAAAGAGGTATGTCAGTGTAATTTATGCTTTTTTATTTTGATAGTATAGAATATGTTTATATATGGATGGATGTCACTGCTATCATTGTTTGTGTTTGTGTAGATGTGAGGCCACAATGCTGAGAGGTGGAGTTGGTTGCAGAGCCAGCTCGTCAGGGGCCAATGAAACCGCCGCGGGCGGGAGAGATATGTCGAAGGGACGAGGCTGGTGTGAGGCTAGTCGATGAGGAGAGAGCCAGTCAAAGGTGCGGATTTGATGATCCAAGTGCAGGTCCATCTCATGCGCCTCAGGGAGAGGCTGGAGGGGATTTAGAGGATTTCCATCGTCGGTTGGAGGTGGTACTACAGGGCGTGCCTGAGGGTATGTGGTCCCTCATCTAGGACAAGATAGTCCTAGAGAAGTGTGTGGGTGGCCCAATAAAGTTGCGGACCCTAATTTGCAGAGGAGTTGTAGTGGGGGAAACGATGACTAGACGACTTCCCCCTGGACCTGGAGGATCCCCAGCTGGTGGGGCACCTTCTACAGATAGAGGACCTGGTGGTGGTTCTATGGAGTCACCATGAGTGCTATGTTGTATTTTTGTATTTATATAGGCCTGCGAGCCCATTGTTTTTAGGGTAGTGTCACACCCATTTTGTACCTATAGGGGTGAGGGGGGCTCACTTTCCCATGGGAAATGTACATGTTGTACTTTTTTGTAAACATTGATGACACATTGATCTATTTATATATATTGATATACATGTTTGAGATCTCCATGGTGTTTACATGTGATGATATTTTGTTTTTTATGATGTCTAATCTATATGCTGTGACAGACTTGTGATGGTGTCTTGATGTGATAAATGCCAATCTAATACTAGGTTAGCCATATTATATGCTATTTGATTAAATTGTCATGGAGTATGTGTACATGTAATTGAATCAAAATTTTGAAGTAAGAGTCTAACTTGCAGGTATTTGCGAAAGAGGCAAGGATCACAAAAACAATACACATAGTTCAGATGTAGGATGACAAGCTGGGAATCTAATAAGATACTAAGGTGAAAAATATTTTGGTGATGAGCCTCGACGAGGAGGCCAATGACTGATGTGTATTCTACTTGATTTTTGGTTGCTAAGCCCAAACATATGCCATTGGAGTGGAGCAGTTCATTTGAAGGGGTGTAGAGGGCCCAAGCAGCTGAAGTGAGATTTTGTGTCCAACGGCTATCTCCGTCGACATAACTGATGTGGTAGGCCAATGGAGGAATCATATGTCAATAACACGGATTGGTAGATCAGACATGAGGAGTGGAGGGAACAAAATTAGACTAAAAACTCTACAAATGTGTACAAAAAGAAAAATCCTAGTGTATAATGACTACGCTCAGGCGTAAAACGTTTTTTAGTACAACCTGTTGATGGGTTCTTTGAGAGGATAACCTTCTGGAGAGGCCAGGATGTAAGAACCTTTAGTGAGGTAGTGTTGGATGATGTAGGGTCCATGCGATAATGACTTGAATTTCCCATGGATGAATGTATCATGAACAATATCGTAGGCTAGGATGAGATCTCCTTTGTTGAATGAGAAAAGGTTGACATGGCAGTCAAAGGTGGATTTAGACCATTTTTTAGTTGCCTCATTGTTATATAATTAAGATCGATGATCTTCATCCAACGAATCTAAGTTCAGTAAGCCTTTCTCCATTGGAGTAGTGTCAGGTAATAGCTCGATGGCAATGCACAACATGGGGATTTTGCACTCGATGGGGAGGGTGGCCTCAATCCCATGGAAGAGATGGAACAGTGTAAAACTGGTGGTAGTTTTGACTGCCGTGAAATAAGCCCATAATGTTGAAAACAAAATATGATGCCAGTTGATCTTATGTTTGTTGACAGTGCGTTGTAACATGGTTTTGAGGACTTTGTTAACAGGCTTGACCTATCCATTGGAATGAGGGTAATATGGGGAGGTGAACTGATGGGAGAAGCCTAACCTTGAGGACAGTTTGATGAAGATATCATTCTCAAAGTGTTTACCATGATCAGAGACTAACTGTAGTGTGACTTCGAAGTGGGTAATTACGTGGTTGGAGAAAATACGCGTTGTTGTGTCAACGGTGTTGTTGAAGGTGGGCATGGCTTCGACCCAATTGGTAAAGTAATCCACCGCCATAATGATATAATTGTGTCCATTACTAGATGGAGGGTTCTAAGGCATGAAGTCTATGCCCCATTTGTAGAAGGGGTCGACAGTGATGTAGTAAATAATATGTTTGCAACCATCATCCCCTAGTTGAATGAGAACTTTTGCTACTGAGATGGATGAGGATGATAAGTAGAGGACATAATCGTGATCATAGTTGGGAGGACTAATCAAAGGGTCGTTGGAGAGAATTGGTTTTAAATCATCAAAAGTGGTTTGTGCATGCTCATCCCATCGAAATGGGATATCATGACACAGTAAGTGAAGGAAACCATGTGCGCGAGTAGCGTAATCTGGGACAAAGTGTCATAAAAATTTATCTTTGCCTTGTAGGATTTACAGTTGGTGTAAATTCCTAGGTGGTGGAATTTATGTGATAGCTTGGACCTTGAGGGGGTCCACAGTGATGCCGTGTTGGGAAATCATGAACCCAAGGAGGTGTCCGAGGGTGACACAAAATGCACACTCGAGGGGATTCAAGTAGATATTGTATAGGTGACACCATTGAAAGACAACTTGTAAGTCATCTAGATGCTGAGTTCATTTCTTGGATCGAGCAGTGAGGTCGTCCAAGTAAGAGAGGATGATGCAAGAAAGATCATGGAAAACACAAGTCGTGGCCCATTGGAATGTAGCACCTACATTCTTGAGTCCAAAAGGCATAACACGATAAGAAAAAGTACCCCATGGGGTGGTAAATGTGGCTTTATACTAATCTGCTAGATGGATTTGGATTTAATTGTAGCCAGAGAAACCATCAATGAAGGATAGATCCTTGTGGCCTGCATAGTCATCGATAATTTGATCGATGAAAGGTGTGGGGAAGTTGTCTTTGGGACAAGCATGGTTTAGATCACGAAAGTTGGCGCATACGCGAATAGTGCCCTATTTTTTGTTAATGGGGATGGGTTTGGAGACCCATGACATGTATGTGATGGGGTATATGAACCCTACAATGCGTAGTTTGTCAATTTAGGCTTTGATAGCCGCATCTTTGGATGGGTGCAAGGGTCATTTCTTTTGACATACTGGGGCAACATTAGGCCAAGTGTCAGGAATCTTTGTATATGAACAGACAAAAATATCCTGGTATTCCTAAAAGAGTGCTTTGTAAGAGGTGAGTTCCTTAGGGGAGCATGCAGTGCCAATGGTGATTTCTTCGATGATTTCGAGTTTGATGGAAATGTCAATTTTGACAGTGGGGGAAATGTTGGCCATGTTCCCTTCTTAAAAATCATCAGGGGCAAGGATAGGGTTGTTGAACCAGTCTATATTCCCTGACGAAATAAATTCCTTGGTTTCGATTGCGTATATGGAGGTTTAGTCAGGAGGGTTGAAGGATTCCTGTGAGAGAAAGAGCATTGTGTGATGAAGCACGTTCCATGGAAAATCAGGGGTAGTTAGTTCCTCTAGGATATCTTCATCATAGTGGAAAATGCGAGAATATAGGGGATCCAAGGAAGTAACATTTATGATTGTTACTGTGTGTTTGTCTTCAGGTGGTGAAGACGTAGAGGGGGTGTCGCAATTGTGGTGCGATGGCATGCTTGACATAAACCAAATGTCTAGACACTGTGGGTTGTAAATTGTGGTCGGCGGTAATATTTCTTGGGGGAAACGAATAAGAGAGTTGGGAGGATTTGGGGGAAAGTCCTCAGATGGTGTATCCATGAACCATGGAGGGGGGGGAAGTGACTCAGGTTCAAGAGAGGTGATGTTAACAATATCTAGAGAAGGAATAGGGCGAATCACTTGCATCATACAAAGTGGGGTGGTTGGAGGTTTTCGAATAAGGGCCATTTGATGATGCCTGTATTCAATGATCGAAGGACATTGGTATGTGAAATGAAGAAGTGAGTCACAAAGAGAGAAAGGACACCTCATCCATTTGTCGACTGAAGTCGTGACATAATGTGTGTCTGTGACATGGGTACTTGATGACATGAGCGGAGATGGGTTTGACTAAAATCTTTGGCGTACTGCCATTAGCATTTATCAAAACTAAAGTAGGGTGGGGAAATGATGAGTGTAGTGTACATATTTTGAACAGATGGCACATGTGAATCTGGTTCGCATCCCTTTACTTCCTGTATTAGGGGACGTGGTGGTAGTACTAGGTGTGCTTGGTGAAGAGGTGAGTGATGTGGTTTCTCGAGGGAGTTGGATCAAATTGCATAACTCAGGGAGAGAGGGACATCTATTTGTGGGGTGTCAGTATCTCTCACATAGTGCACAGGGAGGTTGAATTCGAGGAGGAAATGGAGACATGGGATCTTTCTTCTTCTGTCTCCCCTAGCCGTAGCGGTGGTACTGGCAAGTGGGGGTGAGGGTGGTGTGGTCGGAGTTAGGAATGGAATCTGCATCGGGATTCCCTCTATTTTGGGAGGGAGGGATGGTTGAGGAACAATCATGGGTGGGTGTAGATACCATACTAGAATGGTGAGAACCATGTTGGGAAGCGTAAGTGTTGCGGCTACCTGGAAAGATTGTACTCCCGGTGGGGGGTAGAATAAGGGAATTTGAGTAATGGCTTGGGGGATTGTCTCCCAAACTGGGATTTGACCTTGAGGGAGAGTGAAGTAGGGGATAAGTGGTGTCATAGGGTTCTTAGAGGATTCTTGAGATAAGTTTTCTTCCACTATTGGGATGTCAGGGAGTGGAGAAGCCTCTGTGGGAGGGATGGTATAAGGAGGGCTCTTCATGGTGAAAGGAGAGACATTGTAAATATTCAAAATATGATATCATAAGGGAGATATCATTGAAGCATCATCATTCTGTTTGTGGATTATTTGAGCAAGGGTCTAGACAAAGAGAGCTTGGTGAAGCTGTTGCACCTACATCTATGGTTGTAAGCATTTCACTTTGTTTTCATTAATATAAATCTATGCTTGGCTTGTTTCCTTTAAAGTTTGTGTACATTTCATGAACTTTTTTCTGTTATAGATCCATTATGAAGCTAATCATGGTAGATTAGGAAGTATGTCTCGTTATTGTTTCTCATTATATTGTAGGACCTTCTAAAGAACTTGGAGATCAAGATCAACCTGGATCGAGCAAGGACAAATGTCCATAAAATGTATTTACCCTTCTTCCTTATTCTTCTTTGAATAATTTATCTTCATGAAAAGGAATGTCAATGTCCGCAATAAAAATATTCTATCTTGGTCATAGGGGTCTAGTATCCAAGAGGAAATCCACTTGTCCACAGGGGGATTCTCCTATAATAGAAATTGGCGAGTCCATTGGGGAAGAAACTTTGAGTTTTGGTTCCTTTCCTAGGTCTTGTTTTAGCCTTTGCTCATCTTTCAAATCTTATGCATGCTATGTCTCTAATCCTTAGATGTGTTGTTGGCTCTTGGATTCATCTTACATACTGAATGTTTGCATTTTTCCTGAGTTTTTTTTTTTTTTTTGGGGGAAACTTTTTGAGTTCTAAGAGGCCAACGCTTCCCTGCCTTTACCACCAGGGCATTGGCACTCCATTGCAGGCTCCCACAGATCATTGAAATATTTTGGAACCTTTGACACTAGAGCACTGCCCCTTTTTCTGCAAAAATCTTCTTGGGAGTAGTTTTTCTCAGTCTTCTTTTTACTGATTCATCTGCTCAGGGGTTATGTTATCTTAGTGTGTCCTTCTTTAGCCTCTAATTATTTGATTTCTAAGGATTAATGATGTTTTGTTTGGATTTTTGACATCTAGTTTCCTTTCTTTGAGTCACTCTTCTTCCCATGGATTTGGAGTCGATCTAGTGCTTTCTCACTTATCTGATTGATTGAAAGCTAATGTAAGGAAATTCAAAGATCTTTTCACTATTTCATTTTGATGTTTTAGGTCTTTTCTCCAAGAATTCCTACTGTCTGGATTTGGTTTTCTTTTTCTTATTTGATCACAATGAGGGCGTGTTTTTGTTTATGTGAAGTTTTCTTCTGGTGTTTCTTAAATCTCACAGATCTTGAAGTTTGATTAATATAGGAAGCTTTACATCAAACTGATTATCAGTCACATATAAACATTTTAGCATTGTATTGGATTTTTTATTGAGGACTATTGCATGAGGTCATTGCATCTTAGTGTTTGAAAGTGAAAGGAAAAACCTTCTCCTTCCCTTAAATAGGCATTCATTGAAAGAAAAGACTGCTTATAATTTCTTATGCATGTTTTGGGAATTGAGTCATAATATCATCAGTTTTCACTCTCATACACCTATGAGTAAGCAACAGCCTTAAAATCAAGTGCTTAACTAAAATTCATCAGACATTTTTACATTTTCTGTTAGAAAACCTACATTAGCTTAAGGTGTAGGGATTTGGAATAGGTTGAAAGGATAACTTTCCAAATCTATCAAACAAACATTAGCATCTTGCGATAGGGAGAGAAAATCCAATTATCAGATACGCTTTCTAGCATCCCCCTCTCACACAAGGGTTATGCACGAGGTTGTGTTCAGGAGAGTTGTAGAGATTATCCCTCCATGGTTCAACCGTTCATAGTATTCAGATCATATATTGGGGGTTCTTGTTGAGGTTCAACTATCTTCATTTGGTCTCGGTGCTTTGTGAATTCTGAATCAATTCGAGGTCCTCTAGAGTTCTACCGGTCCATTTGTCCTCAGTTATCTCGAAGGATTTAAAACTTGTAATCTTGCCCATATGTTTGGACTAGACTGTCGATTGTACCCACCCATGGGCTAACTGTGATTTGGTGACCTTAATAGCTGTTGTAACAGATTTCGGAAATTGCTCCACTCAGTATTTTTTATCCCAAGCGCCAATGGGATTCCTTGATATAAAGGCACTATTATATACACCTGCACCTTCAGAACAAGGTTCTTTTCATTTAGCCTTCCGTTCTATCCATGTTCACTATTTGTTGAGGATATCGGATGTACTTGTCCAGGTGAATGGTGATTTTGTGACGCGTTTCTTGAAGTTGGAGACGATGTGACTGGACTGTGGAAAAGAACGCCTGTAATGTCTATAATGTCGACCAGACTTGATCCAGGGAGGGAAAAAGCAGCATATAGCTATTGCAAGAGCTATGCTCAAAGATCCTCGTCTACCTCTTCTCAACAAGGCCACAAGTGCTCTAGATGTAGACTCGGAGAAGATTGTTCAGGATGCTCTAGACCAAGCTTCAGTCGGGCGCATAACAGTTATAGTTTCTCATCGCCTGTCCACCATCCGCAACACGAACATGATTGCAGTGGTTCAAGCTGGTCAGGTGATCGAGACAGGTGCACATAAAGATCCTATATATAGACCCAATGGAGCATACGCTACGTTGGTGCAACTGCAACAGGATGCGACAGATAAGCCAAATGACAGATTCAAAACCCCCTATATGCGAGACCGGTCTTTGACAGCGAGGAGTTCGGGCACGTATAGTAGATCGAGTTCAAACGATTTTGTATCAATCCATAGAGACGTGGTGCATGAAGATAAGCTTCCTTTCGCCCCTTCATTCTGTCGAATGTTTCTTCTAAATGCTACGGAATGGAAGCAGACTCTATTAGGCTGTTCAGGGGCCTTGGATTTTGGAGTAGTTCAGCCTGTTTATTCCTTTTTTCATGGGGACAATTGTATCTGTATTTTTCCTCAAGGACCATGACCAGATCAAATCCAAAATCAAAGATTACTCCCTCATTTTTGTGGCCCTGGGAGTAATATAGTTCTCAGTAAATGTGTTGTAGCATTACAATTTCGCAGCTATGGGAGAATATCTCACTAAAAGGGTTCGCCAGTGGATGCTGTCAAAAATCCTGACATTCGAGGTTGGGTGGTTTGATAAGGATGAGAATACTAGTGGGGATGTTTGCTCAAGGCTTGAAACAGATGACATTTCACCGTTGTCCTGGAAAAGCTGAACTCACAAGATTCGATCTCTGGATGGAAAATCCGAGATATTATACTTTACACTGGAGACACTTACGGTTTCCTGAACGGAGTACTCGTTTTCGCTGCATGGTGATCACTTTAGCACAGGCGCTGAGGTTTCAATGCATGGAGACTGAATGATTCAAGTTTAAAGTGCCACTTGAAGAATACAAGAGACACGAACGATTTTGTTGTACGCATCAAGATTTTAGACTATTTAATCCGTCCATCTTCGTGAGATTTTCAACATGAATCGTGTATCTCATAAATATATCGATTGGCTTTGAGAACAATATAGAGTGTATTCAGAAAAATTTCAACCGCAATTTTGGAAGGCCGAAAATTTGAAATTAGTCGTAGCGGATGGTCGGGTTCCATAGAGTCCGTGTATGAGCTGTCGACCGACATATTGTATATGCAGTGTGCCGACAGTGTATTTTGCACGTAGAATCTAGCTTTCAAGCACATTCTGGAGCGAAACCTTGGGCACAAGTGACCTAATATATATATATATATATATATATATATATATATATATATATATATATATATTATAGATGTTTCTCGAGTTTCAACTAACCCTGTAGAATCCATTGCCTTAGGCCTCGTTTAACCTTTGTTGATTCTTTGCACATTGTCGNATATATATATATATATATATATATATATATATATATATATATATATATATATATATATATATATATATATATTATAGATGTTTCTCGAGTTTCAACTAACCCTGTAGAATCCATTGCCTTAGGCCTCGTTTAACCTTTGTTGATTCTTTGCACATTGTCGGCACTAAAAATCTCTTTTATCGAGGTATTTACAACCTGTATGTCTATTTTAATGTCTTCACAAAGTGCGTCATATGATAGGGTACTTTTTCTTGGATTTCAGCCTAGATCCAGGCATTGAGACTGCAAACAGAAATACGTTATCTTGCAATGTCAAAGAAATATTTCTCTTCACTGGATGTCAATGAAAGTATACAACAGAGCACAGTATAATGCCACCGTCCACTAGCATGGAATTCACCAGTTTCGCACAGGATGGGCTGATGGACCTGAATTTATAACACAATGCCCCATTCGCCTAGGGGGAAGTTACACATACAGATTCACAATCACTGGTCAAGAAGGGACTCTCTAGTGGCATGCACATAGTTCATGGCTTCGTGCTTCTATATATGGAGCCTTGATCATCCATCCGAGGCTGGGCACCACTTATCCCTTCACAGCGCCCCATCGCGAGACTCCCATTATGCTCAGAGAATGGTGGAACAAAAATCCCATAGACATCGTGAATCAGGCCACACGCACAGGAGCTGCACCTAATGTGTCTGATGCTTATACTATTAATGGACAGCCAGGAGATCTATATCCATGTTCAAAACAAGAGACATTTTGAGTACCAATTTACAACGAGGAGATTCACCTTCTGCGCATTATGAACGCTGCACTCAATCAAGAACTATTTTTTACTATCGCCAATCACAAGCTAACCGTTGTGGCCGTGGATTCTTCGTATACGAAACCCTTCAGAACCAAGGCCGGTGAAGCAAAATCTTTGGGCAGTGAAGACACATGTTGCTGGGATTCATTGACGCAGTTAATGGCAGAGACCAGGGGTACCTAAACGAGGTTTTTGCCAGCGCACACCAATGTTAGTAATGGCAGAACATCTGGCAGTCACGGAATCCAGAAGACAAACCGTTTCATATTCTCGGTTTCAAAGAGATTGTTTTTAGATTTTTTCTCTTTTAAAAAGAATGATGTATGTAACAAAATGGGGGGTGCGGGGGCGAGCTGGGGGAAAAACTCTTTCGAAGAGGGGCTCTTCTTGCAAGCCAAGTTACTTGTGACTGTGAGATTCATCACGGTCGATTTATTTCAGTATGTTCTTCTTATTTTTAGCTGTATTAAATCTATTTGGACTTCATTTATATGTTCCTTACCCGCAGTTGATCTTGTCATTATCATATTGTTTATTTCTTCCTTATTCCGTCACGACTGTATTACAATTTCATTTTCTTCTAACTGATGTGATTTGTTATACTTTAGTATGACCACTACTATAGTGAATGAATGTTGGTTTTCTGTAATTGTTTTCTGTCTTTCCTCTGCACCAGCTATCAGCGGGTGTAAGACCAGTCTACACTTCCAGAATTCTGCATATATTCTTTGCTACATCGACCTTTCCTTTCCTTTTTCTGCTACCGCATCATGATTATCAAATCGCTGAAAGATAGACTTGCTTTGCCTCACTTTATGCAAGTTATTGATCCCTGTTATTATCTCCTTTCCTCAGTTTTCACTTGACTCCATGCCCAATGGACCATTTCCCTAGTTCAATCCCCAAACTTCAAAAATCCAAGACCATCATTTACCCATAAATCTGCCCACCTTTTCACGCTTATGAAAAATCATATTGTGACATTGTTCGAGAGATCCCTCTTGGGTTGGGGGAGGGAAGCTTCCAATCCAAAGTGGTTCGAGGTTGCCTTGAGATTGATTTGTTGCAACCCAAATTCAGTTCCGAGTGTCAACATTTTGGTGTTATTGCCGGGGATTTCGAAGTTGATATCTATCCCTGGGAGAAAAACATTGTCATAGTCCTAAGGCCTGGTTGAGCAGCCGGTCATAGGAAAATATTGGTTGCACATGCTCTGGCGACTCCATTAAAAGTTTCTGATGGTGATTTCACTTGCAGGAGAACTCAGAATTACAACTTTCGCATAAGGTCGCCTAATGGATGAAGGCACCTGGTCTACTGTTCTTGGCACTTTGTGGGAAAGTACCATCCCTAGATGGAGCCTATGTTGTAATAGATTTCAGAAATTGCTCCACTCAGTATTTTTTATCCCAAGCACCAATGGGATTCCTTGATATAAAGGCACTATTATATACACCTGCACCTTTAGAACAAGGTTATTTTCATTTAGAATTCCGTTCTATCCATGTTCACTATCTGTTGAGGATATCATATGTACTTGTCCAGGTGAATGGTGATTTTGTGACGCGTTTCTTGAAGTTGGAGACGATGTGACTGGACTGTGGAAAAGAACGCCTGTAATGTCTGTAATGTCGACCAGACTTGATCCAGGGAGGGCAAAAGCAGTGTATAGCTATTGCAAGAGCTATGCTCAAAGATCCTCGTCTACCTCTTCTTGACAAGGCCACAAGTGCTCTAGATGTAGACTCGGAGAAGATTGTTCAGGATGCTCTAGACCAAGCTTCAGTCGGGTGCATAACAATTATAGTTGCTCATCGCCTATCCACCATCCACAACACGGACATGATTTCATTGGTTCAAGCTGGTCAGGTGATCGAGACAAGTGCACATAAAAATCCTATATATAGACCCAACGGAGCATACGCTATGTTGGTGCAACTGCAATAGGCCCGACAGATAAGCCAGATGATAGATTCGAAACCCCCTAAATGTGAGACCGGTCTTTGACAACGAGGAGTTCGGGCATGTATAGTAGATCGAGTTAAAATGCTTCTGTATCAGTCCATTGAAACGTGGTGCATGAAGATAAGCTTCCTTCCGCCCCTTCATTCTGTCGATTTTTTCTTCTAAATGCTCTGGAATGGAAGCAAGCTCTATTTGGCTATTCAGGGGCCTTGGCTTTTGGAGTAGTTCAGCCTGTTTATTCCTTTTTTCATGGGGGCAGTTGTATCTGTATTTTTCCTCAAGGACCATGACCAGATCAAATCCAAAATCAAAGATTACTCCCTCATTTTTGTGGCCCTGGGAGTAATATCATTCTCAGTAAACGTGTTGCAGCATTACAATTTCACAGCTATGGGAGAATATCTCACTAAAAGGGTTCGCCAGCGGATGCTGTCAAAAATCCTGACATTCAAGGTTGGGTGGTTCGATAAGGATGAGAATACTAGTGGGGATGTTTGGTCAAGGCTCGCAACGGATGGCATTTCACCGTTGTCCTGGAAAAGCTGAACTCACAAGATTCAATCTCTGGATGGAAAATCCGAGATATTATACTTTACACTGGAGACACTTATGATTTCCTGAGCGGCGTATTCGTTTTCGCTGCATGGTGATCGCTTTAGCACAGGCGCTGAGGTTTCAATGCATGGAGACTGAATGATTCAAGTTTAAAGTGCCACTTGAAGAATACGAGAGACACGAACGATTTTGTTGTACGCATCAAGATTTTAGACTGTTTAATCCGTCCATCTCCGTGAGAGTTTCAGCATGAATCGTGTATCTCATAAATATATCGATTGGCTTTGAGAACAATGTAGGCATAAAATATAGAGTCTATTCGGCAAAATTTCAACCGCAATTTTGGAAGGCCAAAAATTTGAAATTAGTCGTAGCTGACGGTCGGGTTCCATAGAGTTTGTGTATGAGCTGTCGACCGACATATTGTATATGCAGTGTGCCGACAATGTATTTTGCGAGTAGAATCTAGCGGTCAAGCACGTTCTGGAGTGAAACCTTGGGCACAAGTGACCTAATATATATATTATAGATGTTTCTCGAGTTTCGACTAACCCTATAGAATATATTTCCTCAGGCCTCGTTTAACCTTTGTTGATTCTTTGCACATTTTCGGCACTAAAAATCTCTTTTATCGAGGTATTTACAACCTGTATGTCTATTTTAATATCTTCACAAATTGCATCATATGATAGGGTACTTTTGCTTGGATTTCAGCCTAGATCCAGGCATTGAGACTGCAAATAGAAATACGTTTTGAATGGAAAGCTTCAAGGCGTTTGTCAGAGTCTCCGAATTCTCACAATCAAGTTTTTATGAGTCCCGTTTATTTGTGCCAGCATGGATACTCACTGTGTTGGCAGGGGTTTTAGCTATTGCCTATGTTATCTTGCAATGTCAAAGAAATATTTCTCTTCACTAGATGTCAATGAAAGTCTACAATAGAGCACAGTATAATGTCATCGTCCACTGGCATGGAATTCGCTAGTTTCGCACAGGATGGGTTGATGGACCTGAATTTATAACACAATGCCCCATTCGCCCAGGGGGAAGTTACACATACAGATTCACAATCACTGGTCAAGAAGGGACTCTCTGGTGGCATGCACACAATTCATGGCTTCGTGCTTCTGTCTATGGATCCTTGATCATCCATCCAAGGCTGGGCACCACTTATCTCTTCACGGCGCCCCATCGCAAGACTCCCATTATGCTCGGAGAATGGTGGAACAGAAATCCCATAGACGTTGTGAATCAGACCACACACACAGGATCTGCACCTAATGTGTCTGATGCTTATACTATTAATGGACAACCAGGATATCTATATCCATGTTCAAAACAAGAGACATTTTGAGTACCAATTTACAATGAGGAGATTCACCTTCTGCGCATTGTGAACGCCGCACTCAATCAAGAACTATTTTTTACTGTCGCCAATCACAAGCTAACCGTTGTGGTCGTGGATGCTTTGTATACGAAACCCTTCAGAACCAAGGCCGGGGAAAGAACAGCCATGGGCAGTGAAGACACATGTTGCTGGGATTCATTGACGTAGGCAATGACAGAGACCAGGGGTACTTGAACGAGTTTTTTGCTAGCGCACACCAATATTAGTAATGGCAGAACATCTGGCAGTCGCAGAGTCCAGAAGACAAACCGTTTCATATTCCCCATTTCAAAGAGATTGTTTTTAGATTTTTTCTCTTTTAAAAAGAATGATGTATGTACAGAATGGGGGGTGTGGGGGCGAGCTGGGGGAAAACCTCTTTCGAAGAGGGGCTCTTCTTGCAGGCCGAGTTATTTTGTAAGCCAAGATTGGAGAAATAAAGATGATTTTTTACTTGTGACTGTGAGATTCATCACGGTCGATTTCTTTCAGTATGTTCTTCTTTTCATCTGTGTTAAATTTGTTTGGACTTCATTTATATGTTCCTTACCTGCAGTTGATCTTGTCATTATCATATTGTTTATTTCTTCCTTATTCCGTCACGACTGTATTACAATTTTGTTTTCTTCTAACTGATGTGCTTCGTTATACTTTAGTACGACCACTACTATAGCGAATGAATGTTGGTTTTCTGTAATTGTTTGTCGTCTTTCCTCTGCACCAGCTATCAATGGGTGTAAGACCAGTCTACACTTCTGGAATTTTTCATATATTCTCTGCTACATTAGCCTTTCCTTTCATTTTTCTGCTACCGCATCATGATTATCAAATCGCTGAAAGATAGACTTACTTTGACTCACTTTCCGCAAGTTATTGATCGTTGTTATTATCTCCTTTCCTCAGTTTTCACTTGACTCCATGCCCAATGGACCATTTCCCTGGTTTAACCCCCAAACTTCAAAAATCCAAGACCATCATTTACCCATAAATCTTCCCACCTTTTCACGCTTACGAAAAATCATATTGTGACATTGTTCGAGAGATCCCTCTCGGGTTGGGGGAGGGCAGCTTCCAATCCAAAGTGGTTTGAGGTTGCCTCGGGATTGATTCGCTGCAACCCAAATTTAGTTCTGAGTGTCAACAATAGCCATAATCTTCAGGGTCATACATGAGGTGACAGTGAAGGGAAGTCTCACTGTACCTAGAACAAACATTGGTCAAACTCACTCGGGCTCCTTGGAGGGTAAATCTACATTTACTGCGTGGAAGCTTGCACCAAGTTGTAAGTCCATTAAGCAGGTCACCAACATAACTGATCCACCTGCTCTATCCCTTCCCTTTCCTCTATTGATCTCACGATGTTGGATTTCACCACCAACTAGTGATTTCATTGTGGGAAGTTTTGTTTGATTGTTTTCTTTTAGATTCATCGCGTGTGTTGTTTGTTTTACTTGGTGGACATTAGATCGAGTCAGTGTTAATGGAATCAACTCCTAAGAGTACCAATGGAGGAACCCCTTGCCCCGGGGAACCTTTCACCTTTCCTTCTTTTGGAAACTTTGGTCCTTCGTACTTGCCACACTGAGTCTTCCGAGACTCACCATCGGATTACCGATTTGGTTATTGCCCACTCCGATGATCTTGAATCCTCCCAGTGCTTCGACTACACCTAATACTTCATATGTCAGTACACCACCCACATTCAACCTCATGTCAAATTTTCTCCTTCTTCACCCATTAAGTCTCCTTCCTTTTCTCCTTCTTCGCCTAGTGAAAGCTCTAAAGCAAGTAGCCAAGATGATCAGAAGAAGAAGAAAAGGAAAGAGAAGAAGAAGAAGAACCCAAAAAGGACCAAGCCTCCAACTATGTCAGACGTTGGATATAAGTAACCAACTACTGTTAATAGTACTAGGAGTGTTGATGAGGTCAACAAGATTAAAATGAAGAATCTGAAACCCAAATTCCCTTGCAGTCTTTGTAAGGGTGACCACTTTATGAGGGATTTCCATGGTCTTCCCAAGGTCTTAGAAATGTGGTCCTCCACATCATCAACCCGTGATGTACATGCTAGTGATGCCCCATCAACTAGTGACATTAAGGTTGGTAAGAAGAAGACAACAGTCAAGTTTCCTTGCATGTTATGTAAAGGTGATCATTATTCTCACCTTTGTCCTTGTATGAATGAGGCTTTTTCTCTTTTGAAAAAGCTTCAACTTCCAATCGATTATCATAAGATTTCTCCCAACCCATCGTTAGGTGATGGAATGGTCAATCCGGTTCCATCCCCGGTCAGTCTAGTTGATCAGGTGGTCAATATAGTTTCATCCTCGATTGAACCACTAATCCAAGTAGTTGATCTAGTGTCATCATATATCAGCCCCACTTTTCATCTGAAAAGTGAATTCCAAGTTCCTGATCTAGTCCTATGGTCGACCAGAGTGAAACCAAAGTGGTCAACCTTGTTCCACCATCAATTGATCCCACTCCTCCATTAAGGAGTGCCAAAGTGGTTTCTCCAATTACTTCATCGATCAATCCCACTCTTCCCTTGAAGAGTGTCAAAGTGGTCAATCTAGTTTCTCCATTGGTTGATCCTACCCTTCATCCGAAGAGTGCCAAAGTGGTTTCTCCAGTTACATCATCGATCAATCTCACTCTTCCTCTGAAGAGTGCCAAGGTGCTTGATCTGATCCCATCAGCAATCGATCCTACTCTCCCTATAGAGAGTAAACCTGACACTTCCCATGTTTTTATCGTTGATACAAAATCTACTGTGTTGGGGGGCATTCCTCCTTCTCCTGTGAAACCCCATCCAAGTAATGAGGCCATCCTTTTTTATTAGGGTGTGCTAAATGGACCTTGTCTTCCCTCTCACATTCCTTTCCATATTACAGTACAAGTTTGTGGTTGGGACATTCCTCAGACGGTGATAGATGAAGGTGAATCCGTTAGTATTTTTTCCTTTATTACTTGGCGAGATTTGGGTTGTCCTCATCTTGCACCGGTTACGTAGAATTTGTTAACTTTTAACAGAAGAACCATTCAAACTTTAGGGACCCTTCCTCATTTTCCTGTAACTTTGGGAGGGAAAACTGTCTTTCTTGATGTCATGGTAGTCCAAGACCCTTTGGATTTCGCTTTACTCCTTGGGCAGGATTATGTCTATGCCATGAAAGCCATTGTGTCCACTCTTTTTCATGTGATATCTTTCCCTCACGATGGAATAATTATGACTATTGATCAACTTTCAGTCATCGATCTTGAATGGATTACCTCCCTAAATGGTTCTTATATGCAGATAGTATTGCCCCCGCCACATTTTAATTATGTGGCATTGTCTCCCATGACTTCAATTCCTGATGATTTAGATTCGGTAGTTGACATGGTGATCTTTTTGATAGGGATATTTTAGCCTGATCTCCTTACCCTTGTCGCAGCCCTCAACATGTGTTCCTTCCAGAGAATTCTTCTTCCATCCAATGAAGATCTCTTGGAAGCCATGATCAAGTTTTTTCCCTTGACATCATGTCCTTCCAGAGCGTTATCCTCTTGGAAGCCATGATCAAGAAGAGTCTACGAGCATAGTTTTCCTCTTTATGGAAATCTCGTTAAAAAATGAAACAGAGGTCTTGAGCATAGTTTTTCCTCTCTGTAGCAAGCTCGTTAAAAAATGAAACAAAAATCTGGGGATTGAACCTGGATCCTTGAGCATAGTTATTTTTCCTGTGTCAAGCTCGTTAAAAAATGAAATAGTCACCTCTCCCATCAGGTCGAATATTTCGTTAGATCTCATAGATGTCGAGTTGAGTCTTTCGTTAGGTCTCATATTTGAACCTTCATTTTATCCACCTATATTCTTTTTCTCCATCTAGTAGAGAAATTGGTGAAAACCTCAAAGTTAGTGAATGAATTGAAGCTTGGGGGGCATGTCTCCAGCCTTTGATGATCATTCTGGAGTTAATACACTAGCTTTCAAGATGGGGACAGAGTATCGAGCATAGTATTAGTTCTTTTTCATGCTCGGAAAAACATAAGAACGCATCGAGTAAACTTTTATCTCTTTTTCAGACTCACATGGATACACGAAAAAGGAACCCCATGGAGTCGTCTTTAAGCTCTTTTTAGACTCTCTAAACATGAAAAGATTGTCGAGTGATCTTGCTTCCTTTCCCACTTGTTAAAAGGCTTGAAAGGGTGTCTTTCGAATGATAATTTATCTCTTTTTCGGCCTCGTGAGACTAACATTATGAAAAAGGCCAACAATAGAGTCATCTGTAAGTCATTTTCAAACTCTCTAAATATGAAAAACCACCGAGTTTACCTTCTCTGGTCTTGTTAAACAATCATACATTGAAGGGCCCATATGGGACTGGACCCTTACTTATTCCAGTTCGTTAAACAAAGGAAGAGGGAATTATCGAAGGTGAGTTATATCGAGCATGTGTTATCCTCCTCGAAGCTCATTAAATAAAAATGAGGTACTTTTTTGTCTGGATGGGGGAAAAAATTGAAGGAAGCAAGCAAAGCAGTTTTTGAAAAAATTACAAGTCACTCTTACGATCACCCTTGAACATGACACTTTGTCTTTGCATACATTTTAATCTACTAAACCCCTGCACTGAACCAATCCTCTGAGTTTCTTTACTCCTTTGGGTTACCTAACGAAAGTCACAGTATCCACTGCATTATCGTGTTTTGGTCCATGTCATGTTTATGCTGTTGTGCCTTAGTTTTCAAGGGAAGTAACTGCCGCAAGAGTCAACCATCACAAATTTCTGTTTCAATACCCATGTCAGTCCATGTTCTTTTGATCCACCAATTACATATCTATGTCAATTTCATGTCATTGATGGGGGATACATCAAGGCCCCCCTTCGATGATTCTATTCAGGTTGACTTTAACACATTATCTGGGAACTAGACTTAGAAACTGGTTAGTACCTTGGGACCTACATGCCTCAATGACTGACCTCCTTGCTTTCGACAATGGGTTTACATAATTTACCTCTAATCAGATGATTCCATGAATGTTAGACTTCAGCTCATTTATTCACATTTGCTGGAATGTACTAAGGTACCTTGGGAATTATTGACATCAATGGTGATTTCCCTTGCACTTGTTAACGATTTACCTCATTGATTGGTAATCAAGTGGTTTCTTCCATGTTCGACATCAGGACATCTATTCACATGGTTAGATTCATACTACATTAGGATCGGTAAGAAGACCCTGGGTTGAGTCATCACTCTTATATGTACTTTTCCCAGGTTGCGACGGAGTTTCTCTTGAATATTGACACATATACTGTCACATAGATCCACTTTGTATTGGTCTGTGGCTATGTCTTGTTGTCTCATAGATCCACTTTGTATTTTTTGTGGCTACGACTAGTTCATATCATGGAAGTATAGATCCACACTGTATCCTCAGTGGCTATACCCTTTTTGTCAATATAATTATGGATCGGCAGTGTATTTTATGGCAGCCATACCTTGTAAGTCTTTATCACCCAAGCATAGTTATGCCTGCCTTGGGTTTGAAACATGACATAATATTTGTTTGATGGTTATGTGCAGCTTCTACCAAGTTCCCCGAGTCCATACCCTTGCTTGAAAAAGTCTACAAAGTACTTCAGTCATCAATTCTCGTCTTCTAACTTTTCACTTTGGGGGGAAATCTGTTGCACATCAAAATTACTCATTACAATGATGGAATAGTGTCAT
The DNA here is from genome assembly GCA_009831015.1 of Picea engelmannii. NCBI lineage: Eukaryota > Viridiplantae > Streptophyta > Pinopsida > Pinales > Pinaceae > Picea > Picea engelmannii. Next base: position 475,039 of record ML791494.1, on the reverse strand, counting down.
CATTACCAAATGTCACAAGTGTCGCATTTCTCCCACAAGTGTCGCAAATATCATACTGTCATCTTTCCTATGTTGTGTCTCAGACAACATTATCAAGAACACTTACAAGACACCTCAAAAGACTGGTTTTGAAGAGGAGAAGTCATTTGACAAAGAGTACAAGTATTTTGCCATGGAAAAAGCCACTCAAAAATCAATTTTGAAAGGAAACACTCCCCTATACACTGTTAGGGAGTGCCAACACTCTGTGACCTCTTTTGGGGGAGCGTTGCAACACTCTGTACCCCATTCTAAGGGAGCGCTATCCTTTTTGAGTGAATGTTTGGATTGTTGAGAGAAATCAGGGAAGAATCCCTTCATATATGGAGTTGGTTGGATTTAGATTTGAGGTCAAGGCTCGATCTTAGGGAAGATCCACAACTGAAGGAGAAGAATCCTCAACCTATCCCAAGAATCTCTAAAGTGGTTAGGCCTCTCCAAGCCTATATAAGGAGGCCTCTTCATGGTGAAAGGAGAGACATTGTAAAGCATCAAACTTATGATCTCATAAGGGATATATCATTGAAGCATCATCATTTAGTGTGTGGATTATTTGAGCAAGGGTCTGGACAAAGAGAGATTGGTTAAGTTGTTGCACCTACATATATGGTTGTAAGCATTTTACTTTGATTTCATTAATATAAATCTATGCTTGGCCTATTTCCTTTAAAGTTTGTGTACGTTTCACGAAATTGTTTCTGTTATAGGTCCATTATGAAGATAATCATGGTAAATTAGGATGTATTTCTTGTTTTTGTTTCTCATTATATTGCAGTACCTTCTGAATAACTTGGAGATCAAGATCAACCTAGATTGAGCAAGGACAAACGTCGGTAAAAGGTATTTACCCTTCTTCCTTCTGCTTCTTTGAATAGTTTATCTTCATGAAAAGGAATGTCAGTGTCCACAATAGAACTTTTATGTCTTGGTCATAGGGGTCTAGTATCCAAGAGGAAATCCACTTGTCCGCAGGGGGATTCTCCTGTAACAGAAAGCTACGAAAGCGGGGAGATGAGGTTCCCCATAATCTAGATAAAATGTGATGAGTATAGTATCAGCTGGGTCGACTAACCCCAAGGAAGAAAGTAAGGGTTTTCGTTGATTTGGATAGGTTTGGAGGACCTCCAATACTGACATGGCTGTAGGAGACTATGCCAAGTCATCGACCAAACTATGGGTTGTTGACATTCTTTCGTAATGGGATGGAAGGAATATGAATGGGGGGTTCAGTGTTAGGGTGTGGAATCATCAAGGGTTGTCTAGTTGTAACTGGAGATGCTTCTGATGTTGTGGGAGTGGATTCAGAGGGTGCGTTGTATTGACGACTGTGCGTTTGTAGAATCATTTCTTCTTTGGTAGTGAGGAGGATATTGCGATTTGCTGGATTCCTAGGGTTTTGATACTGTCCCATCTATGGTGGGGCAGGATGCATCTCCTATTGGGTATTCATCACACCTTGTTGTGGAATAGGGTTTTGCAACATAGCTAGGGGTGGCTTTTCAAATACTATTTTGGGGCTTGTTGAGGGGCAGGTTGTTGGACAACTGAGAGTGGGGGGGTGAATCAGTTGTACCTGAGCTTAAACAATTATGCTTCTTTTAAACTCTTTGCTGAAACACTAAATGATGATCACAATAATGCAGGGAAATAAACAATGGCACATTCAACATCAGTCACATATATGAGAAACACAGAGACAGATATTTCTCGAGGAAACCCATACAGGGTAAAAACCTCTTTATCTTTATATGATAAGTAATAGTTACATTCTTTACATTATCATACATATGAGCACCAACTCATAATGAGGCTACAACCTCTATTTTGCAAGCTGCAACTTACTGAGAGCACCAACTCTCTGTTTTCTCTAGCACCCACTAGAAG
>ML791494.1:449286-466012 GCA_009831015.1 Picea engelmannii | reverse complement strand
TGTTTTGCAAGCTGCAACTTACTGAGAGCACCAACTCTCTGTTTTCTCTAGCACCCACTAGAAGGAAGCACCAACTCCCTGGTTTTTCTAGCACCAACTAGAAGGAAGCACCAACTCCATGGTTTCTCTAGCACCAACTAGAAGGAAGCACCAACTCCCTATGTTCAAGCACCCACTTGAACCTCTGAGGACAACAGTCCTCCCTAGCACCTCCCAACCACCCTCAAATATAAATCTTTGCTTCTGAAACTTATTACAGTGATATAATGTTCAACAATGGCTTACCCGACTTATCACTGTTCTGCTGCATTTCGTTGCTCTGTTTGCCTCATTGCCTTTCTGCTCACATCCCTTACGCTATCTGTTCTTCTTCTTTTTATGCTCTGTGCGCCATGTCCATTCAATGCACAGATCCTCTTCTGTGCAATTCAACTGCTACACTCTCCTCCTTCTTCATACAAGAATCACCTTCAACAACAACAACCACTGCAAACTATAACAACGACACCCCTCCATCTCTTCTCTGTACCGTGTATTTGTATCTTTTGTGCACCTTGTGCATGCAGTGTTCACAATGCTTCTGCATGCTAACTCTGCATCGTTATCCTCCACCTCTGGAGTGCTCTGTCTAATTATCATCGTGACTCTTCAGCTTCTATGGTGGTTCACCCCGCGTGTCCAACATCATTGTATGTTATACTGAGATTCCTCAGTCTCTCAGGCAGTTTAAGACTCTTCGTCTTCTCTGAGACAGTCTAACTCTTGATCTTCATCGACCCTAATCAACGGTTCATGATATTGGTGAATCAATGGTCCTGATATCATCGTGATCTCGCATCTCGCTGTTCCTTCGTTGGAAATTTTCGTTACTCCAAGTCGCGATAGGCGAGACTCTAAGATGGAGCTCAGATCAACGGTCCACATCTTTTGATGTATTGATGGTCAGGATCATTTTGTGATCTTGCATGTCACTGATCCTAAGATGGATATTTTCATCACTCCAAGTCACGAAAGGTGAAAATCCGAGATGGAGTTTTATGGTGCTCTGATATTTCACCACACGTCCTCTTGATCCAACGGTCCTTGATTAAATCGCGATCTCGCATCTCGCTGTTCCTTTGACTTTCCAGTCAGCAAGATGAAAATATTTCGCCACATGTCCTCTTGATCCAATGGACCATGATTAAATCGCGATCTCGCATCTCGCTATTCCTTTGAATTTCCAGTTAGCGAGATGACGATCTCTCGCCATGTGTGATCCCCCGCGCAGATCCAACGGTCCTCCTATGATCTGGATCCGACGACTATCCTTCTCTCGCTACCTCGCAACCTCGCAAATTGGAGTACCCAATGTTTGGGCTCTCAACCTGCAAACTCCCGAGTTTGCGAGATATCTCGATCTCTCGCCACCTGTCCCCCCAGATGGACGGCTATAAATCTCTCGCCACTTCGTCGCCTCGCGTCCTCGCGCCTCGCGACTTTGAACACCCAATACTTGGGCCTTTATCCTGCGAACCCTCGAGTTTGTGAGATCTCTCTGATCTCTGCCACGCGTCCTTCCCAAATGGACGGTCTTGATATTCTCACCATTTCGCCACCTCCCATGCTCGCGCCTCGCGACTTTTAACACCAAATCCTCGGCTCTTCCACTCACGAGCTTCCGAGTTCGCTCAGATATAACGCATGAGATATATCCTTCTCTTTAGCACACGCTCTTCTTGTTTTTATTCAGATTTGACGACCCTCATGCTATTGGGAATTTTGGATGGGATCCAATGATCAGTGATGCTTCCCCTCCAAGTTTACACATCCTTCTTACTTGGAAGAATTTTGACTCTGCAATAATTCCTCCTGAGCCTACATTGTTCTTGTTTGTCCATCGATGCACATTCTGATCCTGCCATCTTCACTGTTGTACTTGCCATCAATGACAAGCATATGCTATCTGTTAAACATTTTCCAACACAGGCGGTGTTGGAGGATGTGGCGCTTTCATGGAATCTTTAATCTATTTGAAGTCAACAATTTGGGGGCAATGGTGAGTATAATGACCATGCTCACTACAAATAGCACAAGGGAAATTTGTCCTAAGGTTTTTATTGTTGTTCCTCCCTTGGAATTTGTTTTTATTTACCCCTTGGGGGTTCTAGGTACCCTGGATCTGGTTGCCCCCAACGGGTTGGTTTTGTTGGGGGTTATTTCCCCCTGGTCCAAAGTTATTATTGTTTCATTTTTTTCCTTTATTTTTGGCATTATTTGGATGATGGGCCGTATTTTCCGTATTCAGTTGTTCAAAATTTTGAAATTTTTGAATGGGAGAGGGATGAACAAAGTTAACCCCAGCGTGTGGTTATCCTTATGGAGGACCAGGAAATGGAAAATACAGATTCTTTTGTGGCAATGATCCATAAAGTGCATAGGAAGGCGTAACGCTTTCACTAGTGCTCAGGTTATAAGATGAGGTAGAGGGGGTACTAGAACTTGGTTGAATGACTGGGTGCATCATGGGTGTCAGCATGGGTCCACTCATGGGTGGAGGGAGGACAACAGGGTATGGGTTCTGATAAGGGGGGGGGCGGGGGGGAGAGTAATAAGGGGGTCCTCCATACATCGGTGGATATTGGGGTGTACCATGCATAGGTGGTGGTTGGATGTATGGATTATGGTGTGTTGTGGTACCAATCAATTCATCCGCTGAGTGAGACATTCGAAGTTTGTCCTAGTCAAATGGTACGGGTCTCGAGGCGTCAGATAGTACTATGTATAAGTATCCTGACTTTGCATAGATGAGGTTGTATTGTTGATCCTTGCTGATGGATTCCTCTTTAGTTTGGGGGAAGGTGGAGGCCACATCTTTGGCAAGGAGAGAGATGAGTGATCTAAGAAACCAATCGAGGAATTTTTCTTTGGTGGTTTTTGCTTTGCATAAACTACGTTGTTGATTCTATTCATGAATGTGGTCAGTGATATGTGTGGCTAAGGTTTGTTTAAACCCAGAGAGAAGTTCTAGACCATTGTCATGATGAACTGGGAGTTGAAAGAAGGTAAAAAATGTTTTGGCCAAGGATTCAAAAGTCACATGGGACCCTGTTGGCCCTTGACCAAGTTTTGGAGATCCTTGGTCAGGTTTGACCTATTTTGGGACTTCGACAAGCTATTGAAGGTGGAGCACAAGTTGAAGCGGAGATCATGGGATCTCGACCCCTTGTTTAGGGATTTTTGGGTTTTGGGCTTATGTAACGGGTATGGGGATGTCAGACCATGGGTTTACCCCTATTTATGCCCATTTTGTAATGTATACATAGAAATCTAAGCATTGTATGTAGGATATGCTAAGGGGAAAGTAAAGGCCAATATGTTAAGTGCAAGTGATAGCTGTAAATGCTTTGTGCATACTATGTGAGAGTTGCAAAGATAAGTGTAAGTGATTGTAAGAGACTGTGTAAAGGCTTTGTTATATAACCTAGTTCAAGGAAGGAGGATCTGGTGAGGTGCACACAGATCTCCTGTACTAAGTAGAGTGGGTTTTAATGCTCTATGCATGTAGATGATTGACATAAAAAAATAAAGAAGAAGAAGAGTTGGTGGACGTAGCCTCAGGCTGGGGGTGAACTACTTATATCCTATGTTATGGTTGCTTTGTGCATTATGCTTATTTTATGGTTCATATGATTAATTATTAGTGCAATAATGTATGCTTAGATGAATATGATAGCTTAGTGCCTCATGATGTAAATAAGATGCTATATCTGATCTATGTTGACGTGCTTAGTGCTTGAATGTGTTGAATCTTGTTGAACACTGTGTTGTGCTATAATTAGGGTTTATTTGCGTTGTAGACAAAGGTTAAGTACTAATGAATGACAACTACTAAGTGCTCTATTAAGGTGTTGTAATCACAGATCTATGTCTCAGCTAGGTTGCAGACATCCAAGTCCTGGAACCACCCCTGCCTCTACCTCGGGTGAGACTTCATCTTCTTTGCAAGTGTTGCCAAAAGGGTCGATAGTTAGGGTTTTGTTGGTGCGTTGTTGAAGCATTGAACCCTGGGTCTGCCCCTATGCCAACAAATGGTTCTGTTGCCGGGACCTGAAACTGTGATTGTTGGGAAATAAGTGAAAGAAAGATCTGTGCGTAGATCAGTTACTTTAAGCACGTAGTATTCTACTTGACTGTGAAGCTCTGTGCTAGGAAAGGAATCAGATTTGAAGAAAAAGAGGTAAGATCAATAAATTGTTTTGTCAAAAAGAGGTAAGATCTGAAAGGTTTTTTCTCTGATAAAGGTAAGATAAGTGAAAAATTGTGTTTCGAAAGTACGGATCTAGGTACGTTTGATAAAATTTGTCCCAGTCTGAAAACTAGGGCCCAGCTAGAAGAAATAAGGTTTGATATGAGTAGATATGATAGAAATAATGAAAGATATGTTATTCCTATGCATAGAAAGAATGTTTGGACTAACAAATGGATGCAGGATCCTCGGAATAATTTTTTGCAGGTTAGCTACTATGATCCTAGTGCGCAATACAATAAATGCTATGGATCATTTAAGAGAAAGAGATGATTAACTCGTTGTTACACTTACAGAAGATTGACACACCTTTATAAGGAATTCCCTGGTAGAATACCTACTTGTATTTGTTGTAAATCTATGGACCATGACATTCTAGATTTCCCTAGAATGATTACTAAGGTTGAAAGAATGAATATGAGACAAACAAACCATGAGAAAGGCCAAGAAACTGAGACCATGGAAAAACCCTAGAAAGAATCAGAGACTGTATTACTATGAATGAAAGAAACCCTGACTGACCACGGAGATGTCAACTTATCCAAGATATTCAAAGAAAAAGGGTGCATAGAAACAAGAATAGGAGACTTCGACATAGACTGTGTTCTGGATGAGGAAACATAGGTGAATGTTATGACAGAAAGAACTTGGGAAACTTTAGGAAAGCCTGCTATGATCCCTTCATTGGGAGGAATAGGATTATTTAGAGGAAAGATGATAACCCTATGTGGAAGACTTACCCAGACCCCTATGAGTGCTCATGGAACTTCGACAAAGGAAGAATTTGAGATTGTTAAATTTATTGAGAACAACGCCCCATTTTCTATGTTACTAGGAAAAACCTAGATTGAGAAAGATCAGACCCGAAGAAAAGAAGAGGAATCTCTAGAACAAAAAAATCAAGACCTAAAAGACTTCATGGCTAAGAGAATAATAGATCTAGAGCTACAAACAGTACCAAGTACTGCACAAGATGTGCGAGACCAAAGAGAAGCCACTACCTGGAGCATAGTTGAGAGGATAAGAGCATTAGCTTTGGAATGTAAACAACGTAGTAGTAGAAGTGTGCAAACTTATGAGCGACTTACTGAGGACCTTGAACTGAAGACATTGGAGTCACAACTCCAAGAGGAAAAGAAACAAACGATGAAATTACAGGCGCAGTTGAAGCTCCTGTCAGCAGTTGAAAGAATGAAAAGATCCCAGAAACAACACACTGCTAAAAAATAGGTCCATACCATACAGAGCAAAGTCATGGAAGTGACTCAGAGGCTCGAACCAGTCTAGGACGAAGCTTTCCAATTGTTTGAGGAGATTGAAGGCCGAGGAGCAGAGATGGAACAAGTAGTCACTATAGTAGAACAATGCTTAGAGGGACCTATGAACGAGGCAATTATTCAAGAGTTCACCGAGCAGGAGGCCTTGTTGAAGCAACAGGTCGAAGTAGCTTGAGCCAGGCTCGATGATTTTGAGGCAGAATTAGCCAGAGCAGAGTGACTCGAGACGAGTCACAGGTGAGTGTTGGGGGCCTGTTGGCCCTTGACCAAGTTTTGGAGATCCTTCGTCATGTTTGACCTATTTTTGGACTTCGATAGGCTATCAAAGGTGGAGCACAAGTCAAAGCGGAGATCGCAGGATATCAGCCCCTTGTTTAGGGATTTTTGAGTTTTGGGATTATGTTACGGGTATGGGGATGTTGGCCCATGGGCTTACCCATGTTTAGGCTCATTTTGTAATGTATAAATAGAAATATAGGCATTGTAAGTAGGCGTTGCTAGGGGGCGAGTAAAGAAAAATATGTTAAGTGCAAGTGATAGTTGTAAATGCTTTGTGCATACTGTGTGAGACTTGCAAAGCTAAGTGTAAGTGATTGTAAGAGACTGTGTAAAGACTTTGTGCTGTAACCTAGTTCAAGGAAGGAGAATTTGGCGAGGTGCACGCATATCTCTTGTCCTAATCAGAGTGGGTTTTGATGATCTATGCATGTAGATGATTGACAAAAAGCAATAAAGAATAAGAAGAGTTAGTGGACGTAGGCCCACGCTGGGGTTGAACCACATATATCTTGTGTTGTGGTTGCTTTGTGCATTATGCTTGTTTTATGTTTCATATGATTAATGCTTAGTGCAATAATGTATGCTTAGATGAATATGATAGCTTAGTGCTTAATGATGTAAATAAGATGCTAGATATAATATATGTTGATGTGATTAGTGCTTGAATGTCTTGAATCTTGTTGAATACTACGCTGCAATGTAATTAGGTTTTATCTATGCGAGTCGGTAGTTAGGGTTTTGTTGGTTCATTGTTGAAGCGTTGAACCCTGTGTCTGCCCCTGTGCCAACAGACCCTGATTTTTTGTCCACATACCATTTGGCTGACAGACCAGTGAGTGTGCATTGGAATAACCTTAAACTGGCGAAGTCGTCCATGATGTTGTTGGAAGAGCACCATAAGTGGAAGGTCATGATATGGTTGGCGGGATCTTCTCCTGCCTTTCCTTCAAACTTGGGAATGTTTGAAGGAAGTTATGGAGGCATAGCGGGCCATGTGGGGTCATGTAATATAGGGTCTTTTGTGATTTTACTCAAATCAGGTATGTTGAGGGAGGCCAAATGTGGCATGTGGAGTGGCGGTGGAGGATTATTTCCAGCCATGGTATGAGCAGGTTGTGTACTTGATCCTTAAGGGGGGTTGGGTAGGGTTGTACTTCCCCCTTGAGAATAAGTTTCTCCCCTGCTTCCTTGTAAAGGAGAGCTAGTGGATGGTTGGCCTTGGGAATTGGACCCAAGTAAAGTGGAACCAAGAAAAGCTTATCCAAAAATAGTATCACTAACAGGGGTGTGAGATGGTTGAGCCAGTGATTTGGCAAGAATAAGAACTCCTCCTAGAATAGGAGGGAGATTTTGAAAGCATCTGGAATGACGGGGATTCTGTGGGTCCCCTATGATGTCTGACTAGCAAAGTGAAATGTGTGTAAATGGTGATGAGAGCAATAAATGAACAAGAGACTTGTATAATTTGAACCTTCACAATATATCTCACAATCGCATGTAATCACAAGAGCATCATACATAAATCAAATTGAAAAGAAGCATACATGTGGGTAGGTGGATTTTTTCCATGTGGTAGAAATAAAGAAAACAAATGCTTGTGTCCTATAAAGACGTAACGTCCTTCCTCTCAAATAACACTAAACCTTAAAATAACACTCAACAGTGGGGTCTGAATCCACTGGAAAAGGAACTAGTAAAGGATGAAACAATCAGTTATAATGAGGGGTAGAGGGTGCATATCCCGAAAGAGATGGAAATATTTCTCAATAGTCACACAAAATATGATCAAGGTGAAATTCAGCCCACAATTTCCACCTGGGTAGATGTCCTAAAATTTGGCTACTAGGTACCTCGGTCAAAGTGCGACATTTAGATTTTCGGCCTCTGAAATGGGTCACAGGCTGGATCCCTTCCAAGAGGTGGGTGCCTCAAGGGGGGATGCACAGTACAACCAGACCTCAGCCTTCAACCCTTCACGGGTATATCGCTACCTTATGGTGTTAGGAACACTTGACTTGGAGGATTTTAAAGTTCCCTATTTGTCAACTTCTAATGTTTGAAGATGTGAGAACCAGATAATGAGGGGTTATTTGGATGCCTACCCCCGAGATCCTACCTAAACTAAAAGATTTCTTTTGGCACCTCCTATGTAGGAAAACTTAGTGAGTTTTTAGAAAAAAATTAGATGTGGTTGTTTAAGATATTGGGGGTGTGAACCAATCTCATTTGAATTAAGTGGGTGTGAATAATTCCTTCAAGAAATCATGGGACGTTTCAGAATCATTTTGGAGGAAACCTACTTCAACCTCCACAATTCGAGATGAAATTATGTGAGTAACTAGTGACTTTGTGTGTGAGCAAGTGAACAAATGTGCCAAAGTTTTAACAAGTTATGTGTCGATTTGCAACATGTGGACTTCCTGTGGTCCTCACAAATTTTGATTACCTATCTTACTAGATGCTATTGGTATAACCTTGCAAAATTTTAAAGTCCCTAAAGAACTAGCATATGGACATATGGGTCCTTACCAATCCTTTAAACTCCCTAATGTGATTTAATCTAAGAAAGCTTCACAAAAATATCCTATATTGCAAGCATGTGGGCATGTATGTGCCCATTACTATAATATTTAAGCTCCCATAGTGATGTAAACTAAAAAAATAGCTTAAAAACTATCTTAACTTTGCAACATGTGGGCATGTATGGGCCCTTACAAATTTTAAGATGTTTTGAAATGAAACTAAGAGGAGCCCTAGGGGGGCTTTGTCCTTTCCTAAATATTTTAAGGGAGATGAAATGTCTCCTTAATCACATTTCTGATTCTCAATATCACTCTATGGTGCGAGAGAAGAGCATACCTAATGATTAAAGTTCGATTTCTGGTCCCAATGAAAGTGTTTATGCATGTGATAGTAAATGATCTCAACTTAACTTTTACAATCAAAATAAGCCATCCTTGTGGAAAATCAAAGCAAAAGAGTATAAATATGGTTCTTTTTAATCCCGTAAGTGCCTATGTTTTGACTAACCCTTCATGTGGAAAAAGGGATCTAAGTTTTGGCATTTACAATATTACATAAAATCCATATTTTGAAGGCTAGGGGCCTTCAAAACATCACAAAAACTCTTACAATGTTGATATTATGGATAGATGCATGGGTTACAATTTAGATAGAGGCACAGTGGGTGCACAATGCGTAGTGAACAGAAGACCTTTGGCCGCACTGTGCGCAGAATGTGTAGAGAACAGAAGTGTTGTGGGCACACAATGCTATGAATGTGTGCCTGTGGGACGAAATACCCGTGCACATTATGATACACGTCAAGGGGGGGGTGGATTTTAAGAGGAATTATTGTCTAGCTCCAAAATTAGCTCTTTGCAGGTAAGGCTAGGCTGGTTATGATACCTGTAAGGAAAATGGGTCAAAAAGAAGTTCTCAAACAACCCAAATAGGGAGAAAATTGATACATTATCCCCAGTATGGTCGCCAATCTGTTGTGTCCCTTTCATCACTTGAATGAGAAAAAGAGGGGCACTTGTGAGTTTAGTTGGGTCTGCTAGACAGGACAAGGGTTAGCGTATGAATCAAACAATTCAATCACATTAAATAAATAAACAACTAAGCTAACAACAACTAAAGAAACAACTAAAGAAATAAAACTAAAATGCATGAGGAAATTAGAACCAAAATTAATCAAACAAATGACCAATAATCATGCCACCAATGGAGAAGTATATTAGTGGGAAAACACCGTAGAAAAAGGGGGACTTATGGATCCCCTCTTCCTCCTTGGGAGGGATCTTGAGTTCCCTATGTGAGAGCTCTTCTTATAAATGGTAAACTAGAAAGCAAATGGTGAAGAAATCCAAGCTTATTCCCTCAAGAGGTGAGGTGAATAGATTAATGAGATGTTGCTAGTATGCTCCAAGAAGAAAAGCAGTTTCTTGTAGGAGAATAGAGGCAGCATAACAATACAATGAGATTCTTAAATTCTTAGTGCACCCATGGAATCCTTTTATAGCTTTCCTTTGAGGTAATATCCAACCGGTCTTTAGTGTGAACAAGGGGCCCTTTAGGGCACCCTTAGGTCTTTGACCACCCCCCCACTCAGATTCAGCTCAGATTTGAGGGTCAAATCAAGTTAGGAGATGGACCAGAAGTGGGTGGGGGGTGACAAGAACCGTAAATGCATCACTCACAGGTGTGTGCATCTTTTCTTGTACATTGTCGCACATATGGCGCATTGTGTGCTCTATGGGCTTCTTTGGCCTGCGCACTTCCTTTAGTGTTTTAGTGCATGTCAATTTTTTGACCAGTTGTATAGTTTTTGCCTCTTGGAAATGATTTCTTGGTGCTTCAGGTGAACTAATAGGTGTTTGGAGATGTTGTATTCCTGTAACCATTTGCATGAGATGTTACAGACAAAATTTTAGTGATAACAGATGGCAGCCCACTCAAATACCTCTGAATCTTAACTGGCTCTTCCTTGATGAGAGAAACATATTGTAGAAGTTATAAAAACCTTCTTTCATATTCATCTATGGTCATACTCCCAATATTGATTTCAAATAAATCCTTCATTTTCTTGTCATAGTATCTCTTAGTCAAGTATTTGTTTTGAAAATATCTCTTGAATTCCCTCCAAGTAAATGTTTTCTCAACAATGTGTTGCACCTGCACAAATTGGTCCCACCACATGGATGTCTTTCCCTTGAGTTGACAGATGGAAATTCCTCCTTCTTCATGTGAAGACTAATTATTCATTTGAAAAGACTTCCTCATGCCTAGCAGCCGTGTCTATGCATCTTCATCCTTCTTGTGCTCACCATCAAATGTAGAAGGCTTGATTTTGTTCATTTCTCCTTGTAGATCATCCACATCAGACCTCCTCTTATGTTTCCTGATAGGGTATGGAATTGAACTACTATGTTCTCTCCTAGTGGAATGCCTTGGGGAGTGATGGTGATTTATGTGAACACTTCTTATTCTTCTCCTCTCATCATGAGACCTGTGACTTCCTAATTTGCTTGAGTTATTCTCCTTATCCATCTTCTTTTCTATTCTTCCCAAGCTCCACATTAACTTTATGTTGAAGTCCTCCTGTTGTTCCTTGGATTTCATAAGCCTCTCATTATCATATTTATAACTTTGGACATATTTTTGCAAAATTTTAATGGTCTCTACCAAGCTCATACTTTCTTCCTTTCCTTCTCCATGTCCATTTGCGTTTGTACCTTCATTACCCATATTGACATACATCCCTATGATCTCATATTCCTAGATGTAAGCCCCTTGTGTATATTCCATGATTCTAAACTTTGTGTTGATCGTGTTCTGATCTAATTGTTGTTAACTCTCTAACATGTGCATCCCACATAACTTGTTAGGATAATTGATTTAACAAATTTATGAAATTATGAACAATTCTGGTTCAATAATGCATCATAACTCTTTCTTATGATTTCTTTAATAAATTGAATACCCAGATCAATCTTCTGGGTGAATAGTTATATTCTATTTTCCAATATATTTCCAACGTCTACTTCCATGCTCAATTCCAAGTCTTGAGTAGAAAGTTATGGTTATTTGAAAATTGTCCTTTCTGTGAGGGAAAACCTGGTACATGTGATCTTCTTTGGAGCCAAATTAGCTCTTGGACCCGTGTTGGATCCTCCCATAATGTACACATGCCATTTGTTTTTCTTTATACAGTTATAACAAAACAAAAACTTGTGGGTGCTTTGCTCTAAGCCCCTTTTTACCTTAGAATCAAAATACGGGTGCTAGGCCCTTTACTTTGGAGGAAACCTCATATGATCGTGGGCTAGGACTAGCTACTTAGCACAAGGAGATATTGGGAGCTCCGAAAATATGGCACTCTGGAAATTTGGGCTTCATAGGTTCTTACAAAAACACACTCCAAATCTCCTAAACGCCAAACTAGCGAACTCTTGGAGAGGCACTATCTGGAGCTTCATTACTATAGCGCTCCACAACTTCATGCTTCAGAGGTTTTAACCACAACACTTTCCAATTTCCTTGAACGTTGAAGTGGCAAACTCCCAAAGAGGCGCTATCTGGAGATTCATTACTCCGATGCTTCAGAAATTCGGGCATTGGAGGCTTAACCACAACACACTCCAAATATCACGAACGCTGAACTGGCGAACTCCCATAGAGTTGCTATCTAGAGCTTCATTACTCTGGTGCTCCAGAAATTTGGGATTCTGATATTTTAACCAAAACACTCTCTAATTCCCATGAATTTCAAAGTGGTGAACTCCCGAAGGGTTCAGGGATCAACGGTCCATGCTTCCTCCCAAGATATATAGTTAAGAGGAACTCCGTGAATCCACTCTTTGGGATTTATGAGAATCCAATGCACACTACCTCTCTAATTACCGAACGTCGAAGTGGAGATGGGTTTATATCTATGGCTCTCTCTCATCATGCATCATGTGTCTGAGATTATCTCTAGGCTTTGGGCTTCAGGGCTTCTTGCTGCTAATCACCCCCAACTTCTCGAACTACTGAATGTCAAATTAGCGAAGGGAGGAGATCCATGGTCCACGTGTCCCTGTCAATGAATGACCAGGATTGAATATGGGCTTCATGAATTCGAGACTTTCTCTACTAAAACAAATTTTCCCACAATCCTTCAGAGGGATGAATAATTTATAATCTGCTGACATGTGTACTCGACAACCAACGGTCAGGATTTACTCTGATACTTCAAAGCTTCAGGGCTTTTTCCACTTTCTAATGGCTACCTCTAAAATATCCCAGATATCCAAACACAACAGGGATACCGATAAACAACCCCTGTTTCACTATGATATCTATGACTGAGATATGTTTCGGGACTCTGGGCTTCGGGGATTTCTGCATCCTGGCTCACTAGTCTAAGTATATTTTTATTTACATTTACAGTTGGGGTTCAACTTGGGGGTATTAAAATTAATCTGAGTTAGTTGGATGATCTTAATGATTCAATGAATCATTACAAGGAGAACTCCTTAATTTATAGGATTGAGGAGGCCCAACAAACACCTAATATTAGTTGGGAAGTTGAAAGAATCTACATGAGCTTAAATCACACAATTGTCATGCATTTAGAAATAGACACAATCTAAAAAAACACACCCCCCCATAAGTGAAATGTAGGGAGGAACAAAGAATAAAAAATATGGGTAACGACAAAAAGGCCTAATAAGGTACCCATGTACAAACTCTCATAACTAGAGAAAAGGAGAAAAGACCATAGGAAAAATATCCTCTCCAAGAGAGAGAAAAATGCAAGTGTTGAAAATGGCATTGGAGCTGAAACTTAAGAAGATCCCCCAAATATGCATTAAAAAGAAAGAGAATAAGGGATGCAGAGGTTGAAAGATCCAATAAGGAAGTATGACCAAGCTCTGAAGAAGAGGGCCAATTAACCTCAAAGAACATGGTTGAATTATGAAGCTGAAGATGATTGATTGTAGAGGCATGAGAATGGAAAACACTAATAACCATCACATAAGTGCTTCAAAAAATAGGTGTTGGTGAATAATTATAACAAGGCTTCGAACAAAAGAAAACACCATCAACCATCAAAGGAGCAATGAGGCTTGTGGATGTTGAAAATGTTGGGTATGTGTTATATTCTTTGCATGTGTGTGTGTGTGGGCACGTCAGATACGACAACTGTGTTTGACGATCCCTTTAGCAGATTTTGCTATTTTAAGAGGATTTGTAAATTAATCCCGGATTAAGGGATTAGGCTTTTGGTATATACGGAATACCTAAAAACATTGTATATATTGTATGGCGAATGGTGAAATTTGATATAATGAAAATAAGAAAGGTTTTCCCAGTTGAGGGTTTCCGGTATAAAATCTCTGTGTACTCTGTGTATGATCCATTGATTAATTTATATATTTCTTAAGAATATATATGCATTGCTTTACTTCACAGGTTTAAAACTTACAGAAAACTCCTAACATGAAGTTTGGCCAAAACTCTAAAAAGGGCTAGTTAACCCCACATTGTCAATGCCATAAAGATCCATGTAGAAATAAAAATTTCAAACTTCTCAAGAAAAGAAACGAATCCTATGAAATGAGTTCAGACTCAAAAATCCTGGAAGCCAAACCATCTAACCAGAATGCATGGGTTAGTGATTGTTGCAACCACTGAGTCAAAATAGGAATGGTGCTTGATACGAGGTTCAATCTTAAAAATATGTTGATGTTTAGATTGGTAAAGAGCCAAACAAAAACATCATGAGGATATGAGTCCCCCTGCGGTTTTATAGAGGTTGTACTCCTCTTTGGATAGAATATTGGAAGATTCTTTGTATGGTTTTGCAATGAATGCTAAAGAGAAAACCTTGAGAGATATTCCACGAAATATTATATATATAAATGTACAATTCCTTATATACAATTATACAAAAATACATCATATCATTTAGAGAAAATATAAGATAAAGTGTGTCAACAAAGATTTGTTTCTACAAGGTTTTGGAGTCTCCATTCAACTGACATTCTTTCTTTCTTGTAAGATGAACTGAACTCATAATTTTCTATTACTTTTGAAAGATGAAGAAATGAAAAGGTGTTAAAAAAATTTAAATAATAACTTCATTACAACCCAAAAACAATTTTGATAGGAAATACATTTGAAATCACATGCTTTCAACTCAAGTAAGAGAAATCACTAATGTAGTTCCCCAAGTAGTTCCTTGTAGAAGAAATTTATAACAATATCCCAAATATGACAAGTTTAATAATATTAGAAACAAGAGAGATGAAACATCCCTTACAAAATCTCAATGACAACTAATAAACTGAACGAAATAGAAATTTCCTTTTCATAAGGAGGGATCTTGCTCCTTTGGATCTAAAATGTTACAAGATGACTGAAGATTTCAAGGAAATAACTGCTCAGACCCAAATCTTCCTGATATCAATACAGTCATGGAAGATTTGATGGAAAGAAACAATAAATAAGAATAAGATGAGAGACAAGTTTTAGCAAGCCAGTCCACCAAATATTGGAAGGATAGAACTTTGCTTCTTGCAAACTCTTCACTAGTAAAAATTTCTAACTTCCAACATCTTGATGTTTCCTTCTCTTGTCCTTTTAAAATTTGCTTTCATGTTCTTGAAGTAGTTATGGTTTTTCTTTCTAGAAATTCTCACGATTCCTTTTTTGAGTAAAAACTTATAATTAATGCTTGATTGCAGTATAATTAATGAATTATGTAATTGAAATTTGTGCCTCCAAGTAGGTCCCACTTGTTCCTTTAATAAATTTTATTTACTAAACTTTATTTTAAAATTTTCAATTTGTCTTCCTTCAACAAAAGTGGACTGTGTTTTAATTTTTTGAGTAATATATTTTCCTTTTCATCCATAGGACACATTCCAGATGCAAAATTCATCATCTCATATTTCCAATGAGCACCCTAAGCACAATTTTGAGTTTTGTATCTCAAGATATGACCTCGGGAAGTTGAGGTTCCAAGCAGATCTATCATCAAACCATGAAAATCAAGATGACAAGTATTTCAATTTTTGAGAGCATCATGGTTGATTTCATGTATTGAAACTGTTGGAAATACTGAGAGGGGGTGTAACACCTTGTTTCCCCCAGTTTGTAAATATAACTGTATTGGCCAAGAGACTATGGAAAAATCAATATGTGTGTGAATGTTTGATTTGATGGACATTTGTATAAACGGTCAATAAATACAAATTCTGTTATCTACTAGAAAATGGATAAGTGTTGCATGACTGCTGGAAGGGGGAAGTACTAAGAGACACCACAAATGCTATGAAATAGATGGTAAAGGGGACCAAGAATGGTTGCATTAACCTCCACCAAACCAGTACCTTACTGGATTTAATTTCTCAGGACCAGAACATCCCTCTGACCCATGAATGAATTACAGTCAGGCTTGTAGGTGGGAAGACCTCCTAAAGAGTTAATGAGGGGATGGGGTAGAGTACCCATCTGTAAGGATTTTAGACCAGACCACAGACTGGGAATTCGAGCCACACACAATATTTCCGAGGAAGGAAAGAAAGGAAGGTGTGGTGGGTATAGGAGGACCTGTGAAGAGTGCAAAGATGAGAGAATAAGCTCTCGAGTTCAAGGGAGAACTAGGAAAATGAGTGTGTTCTAGTCATAGGAAATGGCTAGCAGGGTTATGATACAAGTTGATAAACGAGTCTGCTAAGTGACCGAGGAAGTACTTAAGCGGTCCTCCTTGCTTGGTATAGTGAAAACCGTTTCCTAGATCCTAAGGGAGGAGGAGAGTAACCTCCATCCCTACCGTCGATGAGCTCGAAGAAAGGATTCTATCCCAGAGAATCGTGGTCTAGCTCAGGGGTGGCTAGTGGTAAATCCGTTAGGAGTGACTGAGCCTATAGTTGGGTGGAAATGGGCACCCCTTTCAATAGTCGCTTCACGTTATCTAGTTCTAATAAGTATTTTCTTGCTCTATGTATTGAATTGGAATAATGGATGAATGCATGGGTTTATATATATATATATATATATATATATATATATGTGCGTGCGTGTGTGTGTGTGTGTATTTATAAATTTTTTTTGTATGGAATGGTCATGATATGTGTATGCACCCATGTCCTTGTCAATTTATGCTTCTAACTGATATTATTTATGCCCTAGCTTAGCCCTTGAGGCTTCTTGGGACATAAGCCTGTAAGATGGTCAAGATAGAGATATTGTGTCGATCTGAACCTGTCTTTCTTGATCAGGAGCTCAGGACCAAGTGTCATAAAAATGCTCAAAATTGAACTTGCTCAGAAATGGTTGATGTTGGAACGACGGGATAGGTCTCGTCGATACGAACCTGCTGGCGCAAACG
>ML791494.1:406718-448986 GCA_009831015.1 Picea engelmannii | reverse complement strand
AGCATATTATGTTGTGGTTACATCACATGTGACCACCATTTATGATGTGTAAAATACGCGCGGTTTGGTTGGCGGGGTTACGAATGGCAAAACCCGTGGTTATATTAACCACAAACAGGTGACCAAACCCTTTAACAATTGGCGGGTGTACGAAAATTATATGCCATGGTTAAATTAAATGTTATGCATGTGACCACGTTGACTATGGACATTATATGCTAACGGTTGGCGCAATTGTTGGGCGGAGTCCGCCAATTTTGGGCGCTTTGGCTATTTTTAGCGAAACTAACTCCAGCTAAGCCGAATTTAGTGGAGCTTCTTGGGGAAAAGAGGAGTAAGACAGTTATTGGCATAACTCTTGCTACAGGAAACCATTCTGGACGAAATTTTGGTCGATTTTGGGTCTCTTCGACCTTCTGGAGCCATTGGAGCAGGTTTCAGAGCCATTGGAGGCCATTTTCAGGTGTTTTTGTTTCAGGGAAGCTTTCAGGACCACTAGGGCCATTTCAGTGTTGGAGCTGTTGGGAGGCTATGCTCAGCCATTTTTGGTGTTTCAAAAGCCATGTTCAGCTAATTTCGACCTTATGAATCTGATGGAAGAGGTTTCAGAACCATTTGAGGCCATCTTCACATCCAAATTCTCCATTGAAGATTAAAGGGCCACTAGGGCCATTTTGGGGAAAGTACTGTTAAGGTACAATTTCACTGTTTGATGTTTGGGAAAAAGCATGTTCAGCTAATTCCTATTTCCTGAGTCTGTATTTACAGTGAGTTCTGTCCTTTGAGACTTTCTTATTCTTGTATTAGCATTTTGGAGCTTTTTAATACAAGAGGACAAGCCCATTTTGGGAGGCTTGGTCCAGCAGATGTAGCCTGAAGTGGGTGAACTGCTTTATCATTTTGGGTGTTATGATTTGCTGTGTTATTTGCTGCTGTTACATGGCTGTGTATTGATTTATCACACATATTCAAGCATGTAAAAGAACCTTTATTCACACATATACATTGCAAAGAAGAACCAATAACTTAAACACATAAACCCTCTTGCACCTTTAAACACATGAAGCAAGATCCTGTTAAGAGTTATTTAACTTCTAAGTGGTTACTTATTATTTCTTTAGGCAGAGTCTGTAAAGGGCCATAGTAAGTTCTCACATTTTCAGAGGACACATTGGAGTGTATAACTCACATTTTAAATTATGGAAAATGGATACCTTGCACCCTTAAACAAGTAGCTTCCATTTTCAGATCATTTCTGAAGAGGATACCTCTTTAAAAATCCTTATTGTGTGACCAGGATTTCAGGCCCAATTCCTTAACGATTTCATGATCAATATCAAGAAGGATAGCAAGGTTCAAGCCTTGAAAATGGAAGACCCTTTCGTCAGGAAGACAAACAGACGAGATCTGTTCAGGATAACCCATATGAACAACACCTAGGAACCCTAGGCTAAGACTAAGGGAGCTAATCCCTTCTAGATTTAGATCTCCGAAAGTCCAGGACTTCAGAGTATTGTCGGCCCTCATAGTCCTAAACCGGTCGAAGGCGACTGGGAGTTACAGTTGTTTGTAAGGTTGACCGACGTTAGGCGGTTCCCTAGGTAGTCAAGTGAACCTACCTTACCAACTAAATTGAGATCCAAAACCTTGAAGGTCGGAGTCGTGAAGAAAACAGAACCATGGATTGATGGATCCATTAGGTTATTTCCCAATCATTGATATATCGGGGATGCGTGGTGCTAGTCCCTTTAGTTCGGAGATTGGGCGATTCGGGAGGAAAGATGATTTTTCATCTCAAAACTCCTGAATTCCAAATCCCTGAGGTTATAAGAGTTGTGGATCTATAAATCTACATGGCCATATATCGACCATGATATATAAGGAATGTTAGAAGGTTGTCAGTTCGAGGTGATGTGGTGCAGTGACATCACCCATGGCGACATGGACCCCATCTTGATGTGCCACATGTCACCTAGATTCATGTGTATCACATACCCTATAGGCCCATTGTTGATATTCCATGAAGTGGCAGATGGATCCCACAATAGAGATGAATAATCTAACAAGAGGAGGGTTTTGAAGACCCCTCTGGATCTGGCTGAAACTATAAGGAACCTCATGGCCAAATTACAGAGTTGCAAGGATGAAAATGTGAGATTGATAAAGGAGAAAGAAAAACAAACAAAAATTAATGCAGTCTTACTACAAAGCTTATCTGATATATAGAGGAAGCTAAAGTATGGACCTGCAACTAGTCATGTGGACCGACGACATACAAAGAGAAGTCAAAGTCCACCTGAGATATGAAAATGTGGTCCCATAAGTGGCCACACTAGGAGGAGTACCTCGAGGAAGGTCCAACCTGGAGACAGGGGACACTCATCGGGAGAGTCGTCTAAAAAGGAAACTGGCAACTTCGAGGGATCTTCTAGTAGCAAAACTAGCTCACATTATCAAAGGAAAGGAAAGAAGCGAAAACATTCCAAAATTCATGACCCCGAAGATTTCAAGAATGCCAAACCACACTCTTTCAATGGAGAAATTGAGAAAGGGGAAGAGGCAGAGGATTTTTTGCTTGGTTTAAAGAAGTACTTCAGAGTCCATGACTACTCTGAAAACTTGAAGGCTTGAATAACCATCTTCAACCTGAATGGAAAAGCTTCCATTTGGTGGGAAGACCTTAAGAATGTGTAAGGAATCCATGAAGAGGACTTATCATGGAAAAAGTTTGAGAAACACTTCAAGAAGAAGTATATGTCAGAGAAATACTTTGATGGGAAGACTAAGGACTTCTATGAACTCAAGCTGGGACAAATCATCATAGAGGAATATGTCAATAAATTCCTTGAGTTGTTGAGGTATTTACCCTACATAAAGGATGAAAAGGTAAAAGTGAAACGATTTATTAGTGGGTTACCTCACACCTTCTAGAAGAATATTGAGTTTGACAAGCCAAAGACCCTAGAAGGGCTATTCAGAAGGAAAGGTATTGTTATGAAGAGTTCAAGAGTTAGACAGAACCTCGCGAGGACTAGAAGAAGAAGAATAGTTCGTGATTCAATAAGAAGGGGTTCAAATCCTCAATATTTAAGAACTATAGGAAGAAATATAGGATAATCCTTCCTATTAAAAGTGTATATCAACAAAATTTCCCTTCCCAGAGTGGAAATAAACCTTTTGGAGCAACCCCAGGAAAGACTGATAACCCAAAGAAGGAAACCTTGAAATAATGGGGTTGTGGAGAAGAACGTCTACTGAGGGATTGTCCACATAGATAACATAATAGTAGGAGAGTCTACAATATCCAAGAATCCACCACATTCAATTATGTAGCTAGGATCATGCCACATATTTATGTGTCTTTGGATAATAAACAAGTTGACCACCAAGATTTAGTGGTGGAGATGGAAGGTATGATCACCAGCCGTATAGTTTCTATTTTAATTGAACCTGGTTCTAATTTGAGTTATGTGGCCCCTCATACTATTGATAAGTGTAAACTGCAACCAGTTAGACATGTTAATCCATGGTTGGCACAACTAGCCACTGGAACCAAAAGAAACATAGCAGAGGTCATACTAGCTTGCCAATTCATCATGGATGGATTGCCCACCCAAGCGACCCTTAACATACTTCCCCTAGGATCTTATGACATGTCGATTGGTATTGACTAGTTAGCTACTTATAAAACCAAATTGGATTGTTACCATAAAACTTTGGAGTGTGAGAATGAAGAAGGGAGAAAAATGACCCTCCAAGGGATTCAAAATCTTGTCTCTGTGAGACAAATATCATCCCTTCAAATGAAAAAGTATTTCAAAAAGGGATTCCCTCTATATGAAATACATGTGTTGGAATCTGTTGAGGATGACAAACCGAAACTAGAGGACCACCCCATATTAAGAGATTATAGAGACATGTTTCTAGAAGAGGTATCGGGTCTATCTTCGAGAAGAGACATAGAATTCTCGATAGAACTTGCACCCGGAGTAGTGGCAGTGTCTAGGACACCCTATATGATGAGTACACCCAAGCTATTTGAACTCAAGCTAAAGCTAAAGGAAATGATGGAAAAAGGCTACATCTGGCCCAGTGTGTCTCCATGGAGAACACCAGTCTTGTTTGTGAAGAAGAAAGGTGGCACACTCCGACTGTGCATAGATTATAGACAAATCAATAAGAAAACCATAAAGAACAAGTACCCCTTACACATAATCAATGACTTGTTCGACTAATTAGGGGGTGCTTCCATTTTCTCAAAGATTGACTTAAGGTCTGGATACCATCAAGTCCGAATCAAGGGTGAAGACATCCACAAAACAATCTTTAGGACCAACTAAGGTCACTATGAATTTGTGGTGGTGCCATTTGGATTAACCAATGCGCCCGCCACTTTTATGTTCTTGATGAATAATGTACTCAACAAATTCCTAGACAGATTTGTATTGGTTTTCATTGATGATATCCTAATATACTCCAAGAACGAAGAGGAGCATGAAGAACATCTTAGACTTGTACTTCAAGTACTAAGAGAGCATCAACTCTATGCTAAGTTTAGCAAGTGTGACTTTTTCCAGAAGCAATTCCATTACTTAGGCCATGTTATTTCTAAAGAAGGAGTGGTAGTAGACCCTGAAAAGATCAGATCTATTATGGAATGGCCTACCCCAAAGGATGTATAGAAGGTTTATAAAAGGATTTTCCAAGATTGGTTGTCCAATCACCACCCTTCAGAAAAAGGGAGTTTAATTCACTTGGACATCAGAATGTGAAGAAACATTCCAGGAACTGAAATACCTTCTAACCCATGCACCTGTTTTGAATATTGCAGACCCTGATAATGACTTCCTTGTGTGCACATATGCCTGCAAGTAAGGACTCGTAGGAGTCCTTATGAAAGAAGGGTGTGTAATTTGCTACGAATCTAGAATATTGAATGAGCATGAAATCAATTATGTGACCCATGATATAAAGTTGGCTGCTGTTAGAAGACTTATCATTTTGAGATTTTGAACTTTAGATTTTGCCTCTTAAAAATAAATTTTTTAACCCAAAAAATAAAAAACTTAGAGGGTTTCCTTTTAATTTTAAAATAAATCCATTGGTTTTTATTTATCAATAAGGCGCTTAGAATATCTATATTCGATGAGTTACTCTAATTTGATCGAATGGTCCTAATGATTTCTAAATTTTAGAAGCTGCCTGAGTTTTAAAAGAAAGTCTTTAACGATCTCTTTAGAGCTTCGTGCTTCAGGTATTCGAACAAATATAAACAAAAAAAACCTGAAACCCCGAAGTCTCGAAGATAGTCACTCATGATGATTCCTAAAGGAATTACAGACGTAATCATGGGACACGTGTCTTTTAAAAATATTTTCTTGGGTTGACATGTGGCACTTATTTTTGACATTTATGTCGGATGGTTCACACATTTTCAACTGACACGTGGCACCTCTCTTTTCTTAACACATCATCAAGAATGATGTCATCTCTTCCACGTCATTCTGGGAGATTTCCCTTCGGGATTTTTAACAAAGATCAAGTTCACAAAATATCGAAGTATGAAAGCATTGAAGTAATGATTATTACAAAAAGTAAAAAGTGTTTTAAAAAGATTAATAAGACATTTAATAACTAGGTTAATCATGATTAAGTATTAATCAATTATTTCACAGTTTCAGAGTTCGAGAGATTTCGATCCTGCCACATCCAAAGCCTTCGAACGTCGAACCATCAAAGTATTAATGACATTTATGATTGATTAAGGTTAATGATTTCAATAAATATTTTGAATCACCAGGTAATAAATTCCATTAAGTTTCTAATAAAATTCTTCGTCATTATATCTATACGAAGAACGATATACTTTATGAATAAAATACTTCAAATTTCAAAGTTATTTTACCATTTTCTATTATCATTTTTTCATGCAGTGAAAAGCTTACAGAATTCTCTTGTTATATGCAGGCTAGTTTTAATTTATTGATGATTATGGCACCATAAAAAGATGCAAATAAGCTTGATTCATCTGGTGATGATTCCAATCCAAATGAAGATGTTCTATCAGACACAACTCCAAAAGTTACGGATGCCATTAAGTCTTGGAAGCAGGTTTTTGATATATTAGAGCATGAGATAGTTAACTGTCTAGATGACTCTACTGAGGAAGACGACAAGTCATTTTCATCCAAGCTTATATTGGTAGCATATTCAGAATTGCATAAGATTGCCACATGACCTAGAATTATACCCTACAATGATACGATAAATTGGGGTTTGGGACATGTCGACATTCAAACCAGAAGCGTCATCAGCCACCTGCAAACCATCGTCGTCTCTTTCCAACCGGAGAATATAAAAGTAATGTATAAGCTTTCCCCTACACCTAAATATACTTACAATGCAACTTTTCTTCTATATTTTGAGAAAAGAGAATGCACTCAATATGGTAGAAATGGTCATGATATAATCAAGACCTGGTGGGGACATTCAGAAAAATTTAGAGTCGACGCTCCTGGTATGTATGCCATGACATCCTTATATGCTCATATGTTATATATAGCCATGATTTTCTATCATTTGTTTGGGAAAAATAACCCTACACATTTCTCAGTTGAGTGGGTAGCCATAATTAATGAAGTAGTCGAGGGTTATACCTTCAATTGGGCTAAAATTTTATATGATAATTTGGCCAAGGAAATTGCTGAGTATCAATCATCAAAATCAAAAGGGAAATCTGATCATTTTTACATGTTAGCTTATATTATGGATTCCATTTGTTTCATGACCCCATTCCCCATGATGAACTGGAGTTGGACCCCGACCAGTTCTGAACCAATACATTTATATGACTCCAAATTATGGGAGGAAAATGACAAAGATTCCTTTTATGAAATCTTTCATGGTGTAGTGGTACCTGTTCACATAACTATCTATGGCCACTGATCGCCTAGGATTTCAGAAACGATTATGGGGAACTTAGGCACACTTACAAATTGGTTTATTGAGGAGAATTTCTCCTACATTATAATATTTGGTTCTTTCATTCCTCCCCATTCCCTTCCACATTTTTTACCTGACAAGATGGTGTGCAAAGAAGTGGCATACCAAACAATAGTAAGAGGCATCAACAAAGAATTTAAAGAAGCTCAGAAAAACGTTTGGCCAATTTTCCCCATTCAAGTTGGTGTGTTCATATTGTTATATTTTGGTCATTCTAAAGTCAAGGCTGCAGCCTTAGAAGATGTCAAGTTATTTGACATCGAATTAAAGAAACATGATCCACGTAAGATAATGGAGAATCATTTGGCTCAATACAACATGAAAATATACATCCATGTCGATTCTCCTTATGATGAGATGTTCAAGGGGATTATATCTTATGAAGAAGTTCAAATCAGATTCCAGACTCTGCCTCCTGACCAACATGATGGTTTCCTCAGCTTTCAAAAGCATAGAAAAAACAATTTACCGAAGATATTGCAAGGGGAGTCAAAACCCATGCCTTATTCAAAAGAAGCTAAACCCACAGGATTTGAGCCAAGTTGCTCCACTAAGAACAAAGTTGAAGAAGTACCAAAAAGTCCAAAAAGGTTATTTCAAGAAATAAAAACATCACTGTCAGTTCTAAATAATCAACAAGCATTAGCTCGGTTTGAATCTTTCATGAATCAAGGACAAGTTGTTCCTCATTCAATGCCAACTACTCCTATTGGCACCCCAAATACAACAGGTCAGGAACATTCCACAACAATCATGTCTCCTATCACTTCATTAACCCCTTTACAGACCAGTTTTGGAAAACCTAATTTAGATCTCATTCATGTTGGTGATCTTACTCCTATCTTACCTAAAGAGATGCCTCCCTGAAGTTTATTTTTTAGCAAGAAATGAAAGGCTATTATAAAAAGAGAATCTCACCAAAAGGATGGAGTAATCACTAAAAGGAAAATATTGGTGTACGATGGGAAAGACCAAGATGATCCTAAGTTTGCAAAAGAAGTTGAAGATTCACTAGGGGATTTTTCCACTTCCAATCAATGGTCAGTGGATAATTTAACCAATCAACTGCAATAGAAATGTCTCTTGGTAGAGAAATTGTAGAATGCGATACATAGTACAAAACAGACTGTTAGAAACAGGAGGAATCAAGACATTGAACAAATCAAGGCTAGTCATCAATATCAAATGAAGTAGTTATAGGAAAATATTGATTTGTTACAAGCGAAAAACTCTCTATGGACAAGGGTAAACCACAACAGATAGGTATGACTTCGGAAATCAACTCAATTCCAACATGTGCTATATAAACTAATGTGAAATACAAGGAAGAAGACTACCTCGAGTTAGTTGTGCTCTATAGGGGTGCGCCTAGATTCTCAGTTAGTTGTATGTCAGTTGAATGGTCATTACCATGTGCATGATCCATCGTTATTCCGTTGATTCCTATGGGTACATATTTTAGAATGACAATTTGATTTTATTACATACTTTCACATTCCTAGAAGTTCTAATCATGTATTTGATGCCTACACTAATTATGTTTTGAATTGGCATTTGTCACATTAATAAAGTAAAGAAAACCATTAAATCAATGTACACATTGTAATATATAAGTACAACTGAAGATCCCTCTTTATATATTTCCAAAAAATATGGTGTTTTATATTACAAAATTGGGGCTAAGACCCTCAAAAATACATATACAATTGATATACATGTCCCATGACATCTACGTCTGTGGTGCTGGATGAGTCTCGTGATAGAAAACCATAGTGTTGGAAATACATTGTAAGAGTTGTACCCATGCTCTAGGTACATGAACAACCTCCCTCTGCATGGCTTCAGGTAGATCCTCCACCTGAACCATAGGAATCCTCTGTGTCAAACGCGACAGGTTGCCCTACATGTTCTGAAGGAATCTCTCTGCCTCTCCTCCCACTGCCTCATCTCCCTGGTGCCTCCACCTATGTCATAGGAATCCCTCTAGCCATTGTGGACCCACGTATGAAACCACACAAGTATCGAGTTAATATTTAAAAACACCATCCAAACAATATTTTTTTTCTTTTAAATACAAAAATACAAAAAATTAAATATATAAAAAATATTGTTTACCTAGGGCTCGGTAGGTGGCTCCTGGTGGAAGTGACATATCGGGATCACCTATGAAATCAATTCTCGCATAGGGATAGTCATCCAGAGCTATGATTTGTCTCCTCCACCAGAAGAAAAAATCATTGTTGTAGGGTGTCACCACCCTACCTCCCCCCTTCCATATTATGACCTCGATCCATCGCGCCATAGCTGGATCATGTGGCCCTCTAGGAATGATCTCTACTCTATGTCCCAGGCTTGGGATCCACTCGAAAAAGAAGCTACAAAGTATAGAGGCAAACCTGAATTTTCTCTTTTCCCCCTTCTTGCACTCTGTTAGCTGACCTTTCATATTGGTCAACAGTGAGGTACACCAATCATACACGGTAGGTATCAGACACTCCAGTGTGTAAAACATAAACGATATCGATGCTTGATGCAACAAGGATGACCCTATGATCCTGGTAAGAATGAGCACAATAATCTTAAGGCTGATGTTACCTATAGCCCGAATAGGGATTTGACTTCCCACCATGGGAGTCCCTGCAACACAGTGGGCCTCGATATATTCTTCGACCTTCATCCCACTCCCGACCCTATGTGACTTGAGGTCCATGACCTCTCCTCGACATGAAAGTCCTGTCAAGAAGTATATTTCCTCTACTTCAATCCTTAATGGTTGTCCATCAAGGATAAATCTCTCGCTATCTGGATCCCAATAGCCCACTAGCATTTTAAATAACCTCACTTAGGCCCTCATTCCTTTGAGAACCCAAAACTTGTATAGACCACATATTTTTAATGCCTCTTGAGCCACTGTATCCCGATCCACTGCTACATCTACCTCCTCATGCTCTCTCTCCCTCCACTCCAACACCATCCTGCAAAAACCAAATCAGTTTTTGAGTTAGAAGCTTATTTTTTTCCATTTTGCGCAAGTATACGCGGGTTATCCAAGAACAGTCGTGGGTAGGGCCTGATATATGCTCCCTATAGTTCACACAAGGGCGTATATCTGGTCGTATATGCGACATGTTAGTAGAACCCCATGTATACCGAAAAAATCAATTTGCACCCTTAAAAACTAAAAAAATGGAGCCTAATTCAAAATTGTAAACCATTGAATTTGAAGAGGATGGGATGAAGAGTTACCCAATCCAGACGGTTTGCAATTCCGTTGCCTATTGCTCCTGCAATTGTCATTTGATTTCTGGAGGTATGTTAGTCCAAATTACACTATTTTGGGTGAAAATGAAAATGACATAGTAAATTTTGATTTTATTACTATTTATAAAACATTTTTACCCATTTAATATAGTTTCATGCTATTATTTTGTCTAATGGACTAATTCAAAAATGGTTTTAAGTTGGTTTTTGTAGTTTCGACTCAATTTTCTTACAGATTTCAATGTCATGGTTGGATGTTCGTCTCCTCATACAAGTATATTCATAACCTATCATATAGGATAGGTATTCACTACATCATGCAGTTTTGCATTATCCTTCAATTACCACTTTTTACACCTTAGGTATGAACCCATTTATTGTGACGCATTAACCTCCATATACTATCATAGCATCATTAATAAATGGTAGAGACTTACCAAACATGGGTACCCTAGTTAGAACCTCTTTGTCATTTGGTGCCCATGCTGAGATTTTTCCTTAGGACCGGGATTCCATTAGAATTCGATACATGAATTTACAATGAGCCTCATTTATCATTCATGCACACATAGCCTTATTACCCACGGACTCCCAAAAAATGAGTCTTAGTTAAGCTCTTTTCCGACTTGTTATTAAAAATTGAAAAGATCTCTGAGTGATTTGTCCCTTTCACACTCGTTAAAATTTTATTTGAAAGATCATGATTCTTAGTTAAGCTCTTTTCCGACTCGCTATCAAAGATGGAAAAGATCGTCGAGTGAACTTGTCTTTTTCACAATCGTAAATTGGATTTGAAGAGATGTCTATTTGGCACAAGTTTACCCCTTTTTTCACACCAAGTAGACTAAAAGATATAAGAAAGAACATTTTTTGGCGTTAAATTGTGATTGCATCTCATGTCCTTGCTTGCAGTATTGAGCATTTAGTCGGTTCTCGCTTTGCGTTATAAGCCATGGCCTAAGCAGTTTTCATCCTCAACCAAGCAGAGCCTTGTTTATATCCTTCGCGATTGGACACCCTATACCTTGGAAGGAACATCACCTGAGTGTCCATCTCCTGCATGAATTTCCTTGCATTGAGCATAGGTACGCTCCATTGCTGGAACTAGTTTTGCTTACTTGTGACACTCGTTCCCTCCTCTGTATCATAGCATTCACTTGTTATGAAAAAACAAAAAAAGATGGGCAGAAAGGGAGTAATATATTGTAATTGGTAGCAGTCGTGTCTCCTTTGAATAGATCACAAAGTTATTGAGTCCTTGCGTCATCATAATTTTGGGTTTAGCATGGCCTTACGAGGTTGATCTCATTATAGAATTTTCTCTACCGATTAGTTAATCTTCCAGTCACTATAGAGAACATTATGGATGTCTCCCACATCTCGTTGTCACATCATTAAGTCTATGCTTCCAGAGTCCACCATATGTCTCATGCTCTTTTTCAAAGGAAGTCCATCAACCTATGTTGGCCACTCCTCGGAAATATTGACTTTGCATGTCGTCCATACCCTCAGTTTGTCTCGAAATCACATGATAATTTGGTCTTATGATGCACCATGGCCCTACTTTCATCATTGGTAGGTCACCTTGAACCCAACAATCAACATTTCATCATGGGTCGTTGACTGGGTGGTTTCCCTTGTGTTCGACGACAAGACATCTATTCACACTTTGGGATTCGTGCAGTGTATTGGATGCCATTAGCCTTAATGGTGGTTTCCTCTCCTTTGTCAGTAGTTTTCATCATTGGCTTCTATTCAGAGGGTCTTTTTTGTGTACTACTTGCATTTGGCACACGCGAAAGATGCACGGGGTCATTGGTTCGTGAACATGTTCTTTTTTTGATCTCCATCAAATCATGAAGCTCCTGCTTTGTTCCTCGTGCTGACTAATGAGAGATGCCTTAATGCTCTCCTTTCAGTGGGTCTCTTTCCATCAACTTCAACTCATGTATTCTAGATACGAGACCTAGAGTTTTATGAGTACCTTGAGGCTTGCAGTCATTAGTGGCTCTTGCCATTGACAGATGGGAATACATCAATGTCTCCTGATCAATGGATTTCTCAAGTGTTTGACACCAGCTCCTTTATTCACATTTGTAGATATGTACTCAGTACCTTGATACCTACTTTCATCATTGGTAGGTTGTCTCACATTTGTTAATGGTATACCTCAATGATCGGTAATCAAAAGATGTTTCATCGTGTTCGACCTCAACTCATTTATTCACATGATGTAGACTTGCACCATTGGTGGATTGTATTGAAGACTTGAAGACATCACTTTGTGGACGCATCTTTCTTGAGTTGTTGCTTCCATTTCATTGGACCAGTACCTATTTGACTTCAGCGATCATGGGAGATTAGATTGTACTCCATGGTATAAAGATCTCTTCAGATTGACTTTGAGACTGGTTTCACTAGGCCTTGTTCGTGACTATGAAAACTATTGGCATGTAACCACATTTATACTTGCCTACTCATGGACATGAACACTTTTTGGTATATTTTTCACATGGATCTGCATTGTATTCTTGGCAGCCATGTATGCAAAGTCAGTACATAATGTAATGAGAAATTGAGTTTGTCTAGCTGGTTCTCTACCACTCCACTTTTGGGTTATTTATAATGTACTTCATCCATCGTAGATACTCCTTTGATCTCACACATTAGGGGGCATCTGTTATAGAAATATTTGACTTACCATTGCTATCTTGCAAAGAGGGCCTTTTTCCATTTCCCTATGCAGACTTATCAACCCCTTTTTGCTAAATCCAGAGCCAAAAATATATATTTTTCCACATATATGCTCCCTAATTGCTTTGCAAGATGCATGTGCACTTGCTTCTCCACTACAACTCATGTATATCAGGATTTGTGCTAGAAAATACAAAATGAGGTCAAGTTTCCATGTCACGACAGAAGATCTCTGATATTTGTCCTTCCATATACTGGAAACGTTCCGACTCGGCCCTTTAGTTGCATCCTGGAGGCTATAAGAGCACAATTTCGAGCTATGTAAAAAGAGGAGAAAGAATTCAACTTTGAGAGCAAAGTTACTCTAGAGAAATTACTTCATATTGAGCCTACATCCCTTTGTCCCTCAAGTCTGAACACAGTGTTCAACCCCCAAGCTCTTTCCTTATTGTCAAGAGGACCTCATTACCTCTTTTCTATGAGCTTTCCTTTGGTGGAGGATTGAAGTGGTGGAGACCCAGTTGGAAGGAACTTGGTTTCTTGGTTTCGAACTATGCAACACGGAAGTTTGTAATGTTGATACTTTTGTTGATCAATTATTAATAGAAATAATCCTTTCTCGTCCTATCAATATCTTGCAAATATATGATTATTATCCATGGGCATGTTTGTAATGTTTATTAATGGATTTTTCTATCTGATGTGCTAACTCATTTTATATATTGTCACTATATAGTTGCATCACTTGTTTTTTGAGAACTTCTTGCAGGTGTAAAGCTTTGGGTCAAAGTGTTCAACAGTGGAATGACATCAAATTATTGGATCGAGGTAGGCTTCTTCCTCGTATTGCACATTATTTTATATAGCACATGTTGGAATTGAGTTGATTTCTGCAGTAATACCTGTCTGTTGTGGTTTACCCTTGGCCATAGAATTTTTTTCCCTTGTAACATGAGCTGATCTACCAGAGTTCACAAATCAACAAAGGTTTGATCACTCATCAGGAAAATTTGATTGAACAACTGTAGGCCAAATTGGCCCAAATAGAGAACACAACAATAGATATTACTGCCTTCAAAACACAAGCATCATAAATAAATGAGAAGCTAGAATTTGTCCAACAGGAGCTATATCAAAAGGTAGATTCTATTCAGAAATGCTATCAGGCAATAAACCTTTCTCTGAAAAGTATTTATGTCAAGGAAAAAGATGCATGTGCAGCTAGGTCTAAGTTTCAAGAATTTATCATATGGAGGCAGAAAGATAATATCCCTGGTATCACCCCTTTCACACATTTTGAACAAGCGAAAGGAGAAATGGACCTGAAAGTTTGGGAAACAAATCTGGAGAAAAGAAAGAAACTTACCAGAGAGGAAAAGGAGGCCTGTCTATAGGCATTATCTTCAGTAAATAAAAAATGATTGAATTTGAAGGAAACAATATCTCAGAGGCATTGGGGCAAATTGAAATAGAAATGAACCAAGAAAGCTCTAAAAAGAACAAGGAAAATATTCATTCCACTATCCAATAGATGAACAAGATCGATTTACTCAAAATCAATGAATTGTTGGTAAATCCAAGTTTACAGTATCAAATCATAATCCAAGAAGTGAACAAGATCCATGAGAAACTTGTGGTAGCATTGATGGACATCTGCACCCAGTTCAATGAACAAATAAAAGTGAGTGTAGTTGGGAGAAAATGAAAGAACATACATAGCATACAATTCCTCCACCCACTCTACCCTTCACCCTCCATCCTGTCACACCCTCCACACTCCCAATACTGTCTAACTCACCACCTACATTTCCCCTCTCTCTACACATCACTTACCCCATCTATCCCTACCACCTACATTCTCGCATCCACTAATCCCACCTCCTTATTGGAAACTTGTCCCCACATCATCCTATTTGTGAATAGTTACTCTTCCCCATAAATGTTAGCCATCCCATAACAATCCAATGCTGAGCTACCAATTGAATTAACACCCCAATATCTTCAATTGTAATTCTTTATCCCAGTAAACGCATTCGAAGGGACAGATGGAAACAAAATTAGATGGCAAAGACAGTAAGCCAATGATTGTGGTGGCCTTAATGGACATGTGTACCCAGTTCAAAGAATAAAGGAAAACAAGTGTATCTGTGAGCAAATGAAGAGACAGATGAAGTGCCAACACATCAAATCAAAACTCAACAATATTTGAAAGTTGTTATTTCATTTGTATTATATTCTATTTTTAGGCATATATTGTGGGAAGTCCAACGGTTTTGAGTTGAGACAATTTTTGTATAAATAGATAGATTTCAAATCTATTATGGGATTCTTCTTACATAATTTAAAAGATAAAACATTTTTGAATATCAATACAGGTGCATAAAAAGATTCTAATTTTCGTTCAATTTGAGTTACATGTTTCCTTTGTGTTTCCATCTCTCTAAATTTATTTATGTAGTTCTTGAAGAGTGAATGATTAAAATTTAGTACTACATCTACTATGTTCATAATATATCAGAAGTTCTTTCAGTAACATCTTTTCCTATTTTATTACTATGAGTAAAACAAGACCTGTGACCTGTGTCAATCACTATTGGCATAAGGGTAGACCCAGGGTTCAATGCTACAACAATGCACCAACAAAACCATAACTATCGACCCTTTTGGCAACACCTATGAAGTAGATGAAGTCTCACCCGAGGTAGAGGCAGGGGTAGTTGCAGGACTCTAGTGTCTGGAACCTTAGATAGGAAACAGATATGTGATTCTAATCACTTAACAGAGCACTCAACCATTATATTTATGAATATTCAGTTCTTAGTTACAACACAGTTAAACCCTAATTATAGCACAATGCAATATTCAACCAGATGTAGCATCTAACAACACTTAGCCTGACGAAACAGATCAGATCTTAACAGATTCAACACTAAGCACATGTATATTAGTCAGATCTAACATCCATCCATATTATTAATCACTAAGAATCGATAGAACATTCATCTATATTAAATCACTAAGCACATTAACATATAAGCATATCAACACATTGCACAAAGCAGAGCAACCCAACATGTACGTGGTTCACCCCCACCCCAGGGATACGTCCACCAAATATTCTCTTCTTTATTAGCTTATTCAATAGGTTATATGCACAGAGCCTCAAATCCCCTACACCATAGAGGACAGGAGATCTATGCAGCTCGCTATTTCCTCCTTCCCTAAGTAGATCTAAGCATGCAACCTTCTACAGTCTCTTACACTAACTTGCACTTAGCTCTGCAAGTATCACATAGTATGCACCAAGGCACTTACAACTCTTGATCACATAGATCCAAATCTAGCACTCAACCATTCATTGTGTTCACTACATCACCTTATCATCTATTTATACATTCAAAATAGGCCTAAGCATGGGTGAACCCATGGGCTGACATTCCCATACTGTTACATAATCCCAAATCCCAAAAAGGGGCCGAGATCCCATGATCTCCGCTTCATCTTGCGCTTCGCCTTCGGTATCTTGTCGAAGTCCCAAAATTAGGTCAAACATGACCAAGAATCCTCAAAACTTGGTCTAGGGCCAACATGCCCCCAACACTCACCTCTGACTCATCCCGAGTCACTCTGATCTGACTAGTCTTGCTTCAAAATCCTCGATCTTGGCTTGAGCTTCCTCGAATTGTTGTTGTGCTACGACCTCCTATTTAGTGAACTCTTGTATCACTGCTTCGTTGACAGGTCCTTCAAGGCATTGTTCAACTGCAGTGACAACTTGCTCCAGTTCTTATCCTCGGCCTTTGATTTCTTTGAACAATTGGTAAGCCTCATCCTGTACAGGTTGGAGTCTCTGAGTTACTTCCATAACTCTGCTCTGAATAGTATGGACCCATTTTTGGGCAGTGCACTGCTCTTGGGATCACTTCATTCTTTTCACAGCTGATAGGGGCTTCAACTGCACCTGTGTTGTCTCTGCTTGGTACTTTGCTTCCTGGAGCTGTGACTCCATTGCCTTCAATTCTAGATCCTCAGTGAGTTGTTCATATATTTGGGCACTTCGATCACTCAGTTTCTTTCATTTCAGGTCAAGGACTTTTATTCTTTCAACTACGCTTCAAGCAGTTGCTTCCCTTTGGTCCCTTACATCCTCCGGGGTGTCAGGTACAATGCAGAGTTCTAAATCTATTATTCATTGTTGTAGCTGCTAGATAGCTTCTGCAAGATGCTCTACTTGATGCATGACTTGGTCTTAAACCTGTATCTCTAATCCTATTAGAGAGTGGAGGGATCTGTTTACTGCTTCTTTTACTTCAAGCTACTCTACGAGCTACTATTCTTTCTCTTTTTGCATCTATTCTTTCTCCACTTCAAACTTGGCCTGGAGAGAAACCTTCTCATGTTCTACAATTCTACATTGTTCTACAATGTCACCTTGTACTTGCTTCAAGGTATGGGTATCTTTTTCTAATTCTTCTTGTGCGCGACAAAGATGAGCTTCGACCACATCATCTAATCGGTGGATTTGGGCTGGGTCATCCCCCAAATCTAGTTCTCCTAATGAAAGGGGCACAGTGGACACTGCACAGCTGGACTGAAGGGCCTATTGTACCCCTCAGAACTCAACCTTAAGTATGTCATACATTTCCTCTTTCTTAGCTTCTTGTTTCTCCATGATTTCCAACAAAGTGTTCTTGAGGACTACTATGATGAAGTCAAAGTCATCAGTAGTAAGCATGGTCTTCATCTTGGTCACGGTGGCTCTTGATTTCTTCTGAGAAGAAGGTTTCGGGAGAGAACCCTTCCTCTTCTTTAGGGGATCGGTCTCATCTCTCGGTGGTGTTACTTCACCTTGCTTCTATTCAACTCCTTACTTTGTCATCACCCCCTCGGTCAGATGATACTAAAGAAATATTTCCCGAGGAACTACTTAATTATTGAACTTCTTTGATCTTCTTCATTTTACTAGGTCAGGATGTATCATGCACGGTTTCTGGGATGTCAAGGTCGGACATCTCTATAGAGTCTGCTAGAATAAGGAGGTCTGTCGACCAATCCTTAGTGATCTCCTCAAGATCCTCTTCTATGATCTTGTAGTGTGATTGTACTTGCTCCTTATGTTCATCGGCTCACGCAGTAAGCTAGATGAAGTGTCGATCTACGCAGAACTTCATCAAAGGTCGAAATATCTATAAGGTGTTCGAAGACATGTGAGGTTCTTCTTCTATGGCTCTCTTCAATTGAAGGTAGTACGTATGAAAAACAACATTCAACTGCTACTGTTTGTTCATGTCACTCGAGTACCATAGGGTAGTGAACTTCGTAGCAAGCAGTTCGAATGGTTCAATATCCGGGACGATCGCACCTTCTAGCATCTCCTAGGAAACAAAGATGATAAGGATCAGGAGCCAGCTGAAATGGAACTCATAGACCTGATCCTAGGCTTCACAGCAGTCTAGCTCCAGCTGATTCACCAGGTACTTCACCCAGTTCATCTGTCAACCTTCTACGCATGTTCCCATGAGGTCAACAACAAATCCTGTGCCCTGCGTAGGTCTGTTCTTCCTTACTAACTTTCCCACAATTAACTGACAAGTGAGGCACACTGCGCCATTCTAGATGGAGGCTACCTTGTAGCCTCACATTCTCTTTTCGACATCGCCATATGTATCCTTGATTTTTTGCGATTATGCACGATCTGTGAATTTTACTGGATAGAACTCATGTGGATTGGGTCCTTGCATACTCAATTCTGTGATCCTATGGATCAATGTCAAGTCGATTGTGATATGGCGGTCTAGCCATAAGTAGTAGCCATGGTAACATGAAAGTAATAACTTGAAACAGGCATTGACTTCCTATTGCCTTCCGAAGTGTGGGATCTTCATGAAACTTAACAGAGTGGACTATGCGAGGTTCATTTTCCATAGTTGAGAGATTATCTTTGAGTTCTTCCCCTTCGTCTTGGTTAGGTACTTATACAGGGAAAACATACTGTAGTTTTTGCGATCTCTGAGGTTGAAGTCATTGAACTTCAACACTTTGATCTTGTCCTGCTATGCACGAACTGCGCATATCCCCTTT
The DNA here is from genome assembly GCA_009831015.1 of Picea engelmannii. Classification (NCBI taxonomy): domain Eukaryota; kingdom Viridiplantae; phylum Streptophyta; class Pinopsida; order Pinales; family Pinaceae; genus Picea; species Picea engelmannii. Next base: position 429,948 of record ML791494.1, on the reverse strand, counting down.
TGGAGGTATGCAATAACCATGGTGTACTCGAATTCTCTTGGAACACTATCTCGACTCTATACCTCGGCCAGAGGTGGGAAGTAATATGACAATATGGATGAGATCATATTCGCATTAGCTAGGTCATCTCTGTGTTTGGTTCTCTTTTTTGCTGATGGTTGGGATGATCCGTCTCCACGAGCAGTTGACGGAGAGGCTTGCAGTCCTCTCGTCGATGATGCTTGAATACTTGCAGACATCACTCTTTCAGACATTACTCTTTCAGTCATTAGGTCAATAAGAACTTCTTCGACAATTTTCTTTGCATTGCTAAGATCGTTCGACATGCATTCTCATGGTTGAATGTCTCAAGTTCAAAGAGTAACTGTTCAATGCAATTGGATATATGGCACTAACGTGGTGATCACTATGAAAAATCAACTATGCTGTGATCTTTGATAGTCAGGATTGGCAAAAGTGTTCTCATTGCGTGGCACAATGGGATAAATACATAATTCGGCAGCGGATCTCTTGCAATGGGTGAGAAGCCTTAATTAACTCAGTTCCATCTGTTTTGGTGTGGTCCCAATAGTCTGGTAGCGAAATTTCTGACCATAAAAGACTTTCTACACATTCGGGTCGTCGGTCGAACGATATACTGTCTCTAACAACTATATTGCTTATCCATGGAAAAGTGCCATGTGACATTGTTTTGATATTCCGACGAAGCTCCAATTTTGTAAATTTTCCTTCTGCAAAGTTCCCTCAGGAACCTTTTGTAACTTTTCAATCTTATCTCTCTTCTTACTTAGTTTTCTAGCCTTCTTTCCAGTGAGATTTGTCTCAGGATTCCTTTTTCCTTTCTAATTCTTATCTTATTTTGGCAGAGTAACTTCGCGTTGTTGAGGTTCCTTCCTAGAAATCAAGGGTAATACTTCATCTTTACCTGGAATATGTACTTCAGTATTTTATGGGTCTTCTAATGTTCTTCCCACTTTGGCATCCAAATCTCTAGTTTGGAATAGCTTCACCTGGTTCTCCTGTTCTTCAATCAAGTGCGCAAACCTCCTAGTCATGAAATCTTTTAACTCTTTCATCTTTTGTTCTAGGATTTCCTCTTCTTTTCTTCTGGCATGATCTCCTTCAATCCAAGGTTTTCCTAATAACATAGCAAGTGGAGTGTTATTCTCAATAAATTTAAAACTTCAAATTCTTCCTCTTTCGAAGTTCCACTCATAGATATCCTGGTAAGTCTTCCACATAGGGTTATCATCTTTCCTCTGAGTAATCCTATTCCTCCCAATGAAGGAATCATAGAAATATTTCCTATAATTTACCAAGTTATTTCGGTCATGATATTCACCTATGTTTCCTCATCCATAACACAGTCAACGTCGAAGTCCCCTATTCTTCCTTCAATGTACTCTTTTTCTCTAAATACCTATGATAAACTGACACGGCGGTGATGATTGAGGGTTTCTTTCATCTGTAGCAATACCTTTTCTGATTCTTTCTGGGGTTCTTTCATAATCTCGGTTTCTAGATCTGCCTTAGGGTTTTCTTGGTTCATATTCATTCTTTCAACCTTAGCAATCATTCTAGGGAAATCCAATACTTCACGGTCTAGAGCTTTGCAACAAAGGCAACTAGGTCTCTTTCCAGGGCATTCCTTAGCCATATGTCCCGATCTTCTGCAACTGTAACAAAGGGTTAATCCTCTCTTTCTTTTAAATGATCCCCAGGCTCTCCTCTACTGCGTGCTAGGATCATGGTAGCTAACCTGCAAAAAATTCTTTCTAGGATCCTGCATCCATTTGTTAATCCAAAAATTCTCTCTATGCATAGGTATAACATATATTTCACTATTCTTATCAGATCTATTCATATCAAATCCTCTTTCTTCTATTAGTGCCCTAGTTTTCAAGCTAGGACAAATCTTATCAAACATACCTAGATCCATACTTTAGAAACAAAAATTTCCACTAATCTTATCTTCAGCAGAGCACAAAGCTTCCAGATCTTAAAATTTTTCACTATTACCTTTATCAGAGCACAAAGCGTTCAAATCTTAACTCTTTTCTTTAGATCAAACTTCTTTCTTTAGCACAGAGCTTCACAAATCAAGAAGAAGACTGCACACTAGAGCGACATATCTAGGCACGGAGCTCTCACAATTTCAGGTCAGGTATTTGCACAAAGCTTCTTTTTCCTCAGTTTCATCAATCATAGTTTCAGTTCAGATCTTCACAAAGAGCTTCTTCTTTCTCAGTTCCCAACATTCACAGTTTCAGGTCCCAACAACGGAACCATTTATTGGCACAGGGGAAGACCTAGGGTTCAAGGCTACAACAACGCACAAACAAAACCCTAACTACCAGCCCTTTTGGCAACACCTGCAAAGAAGATGAAGTCTCACCCGAGGTAGAGGCAGGGGTGTTTATAGGACTCCAGTGTCTACAACCTTAGCTGGGACACAGATTTCTGATTCTAATTAGTTAACAGAGAACTCAACCATTATATTTATGAATATTCAGTTCTTAGTTTCAACGCAGTTAAACCCTAATTATATCACATTACAATATTCAACTAGATCTAGCATCTAACAACACTTATCCTAACAAAACAGATCAGATCTTAACAAATTCATCACTAAGCACATGTATATCAGTCAGATCTAACATCCATCCATATTTTTAAGCACTAAGCATCAACAGATCATTCATCTACATTAAGTCACTAAGCACATTAACATATAAGCACATCAACACATTGCACAAAGAAGAGAAACACATGTACGTGGTTCACCCCCACCCTGGGGCTACATCCACCAACTCTTCTCTTCTTTATTAGATTCTTCAATAGGCTATATGCATAGAGCCTCAAAACCCCTACTCCACAGAGGATAGGAGATCTGTGCAACTCGCTAGATCCTCCTTCCCTGAGTAGATCAAAGCATACAACCTTCTACAGTCTCTTACACTGACTTTCACTTAGCTCTGCAAGTCTCACATCGTATGCACCAAAACACTTACAACTCTTGATCACACATATCCAACTCTAGCACTCGGCCATTCATTGTGTTCACTACATCGCCTATCTATTTATACATACAAAATAGGCCTAAGCATGGATGAACCCTTGGGATGACATTCCCATACCCATTACATAATCCCAAATCCAAAAAAGGGGCCGAGATCCTGTGATGTCCTCTTTGTCTTACGCTCCGCCTTCGACAGCCTGTCGAAGTCCCAAAATTAGGTCAAACATGACCAAGAATCCTCAAAACTTGGTCAAGGGACAAAAATTACTACATTTGTTATCGCCTTTCAAGGGTGCATATTCTATTTTTATTCTACTACAAACAAGGTGAGACTTATCTATAATTGATACCTAACTTTGTTTTAACAATTTTGTAAATATTTTCTACATCATTTGACATTATAATTGTGACTCAGATAACGAGTTACAACCTCTGTATTATCTTATCATTAATATCATTTAAATATTATTTTGCAGAAAACTGAAGGTAGAAAAAATCACTCATAAAAACACTTCATTTAAAATCTTTGATGCATGGAATTATTCTTTGAGCCTTAGAATAAATCTCAGGAACAAGATCTTTTTGGTGTCGTTTCCATGGATTGAGAAAAAAATGTTGGCAAATATTTAACATACAACGAATGCTTGTCATTGATGGCAAGTACAACAATGAAGGTGGGAATTATGAGAAGACGCTGCAGAGAAGATTCGATTAAGCTTAGAAGCGATGGCAAGATCAGAGTAAGCAGAACAAAGTAAGCTCGGGAGGAGAAACAACATTTCTGATCGCTGGATCCCATTGACAATTCCCAATGACTGTCAGATCAAGTATTGATTGGGATTGTTGATCCGAGACTCCATTTTGGAGTTTCACGACTCACAACATGGAGAAGCAAGAAACATAACTATCAAACTCACGAGATGTGAAATCATGATTTAATCGCAGTCGTCAGATCAAAGTTTTGTTCTGGACTGTTGATCCAGTTTCATCTCAGAGTTTCGCAACTCGCGACATGGAGAGGCAAGAAACATAACTATCAAACTCACGATATGCGAAATCTTGATTTAATCGTAGCTGTCAGATCAAGGTTTGATTTGGACCATTGATCCGAGACTCCATTTCGTAGTTTCACGACTCGCAACTTGGAGATGCAAGAAATATGAAGGCCGAAATCGAGATATGTGAAATCGCGATATGATCTGAGCCATTGAATTAAGATTAGATCTAGACCGTCGAATCATAGGTCAAGTCACTGACTTGGATTCAACGGAGCATGGTGTGTGAAATCGCGAGATGTGAGATCGCGATAAGATCTAGATCGTTAGATCTATGGAGATTTCAATCGTCGATCAAATGAAGTTTATAAACTCGGGAAGTTCCTTTTTGGCACAACCTATGGTCACCGCCAGTGGTCACGAGAAGGCAAGGAGTCAGTTCTGATAAGCTCCTTTTTGGGGTTTCGTGGATTGCGACTTGGAGAGTTGAGATGCCTCATCTCCAGATTCATGAGATGTGAATTTGCAAAAATCACTTTATGCATAAGCGTGTGGTCTTAGTCGGTGGTCACACCATCAGAGAATTTGAAGAGAAGAGTACTTCGGCATTTCAGGGATCGTGACTTGGAGAGTCAAGATGCCTCATATCTATACTCAATAAATGTGAAAGCGCTTTGTGCATAAGCACTTGGTCATAGCCATGGTCATATAAAGGAAGGAGCCAGTGCACAAAAACTCCATTTCAGAGTTTCGAAACTTGTGACATGGAGACTCAATAAGTCTCATCGCAGAATCTTCGAACTGCGAAAGTGAGAAACAGGTAAATAACAAAAGAACCCTTTAGAGTTAATCCAACGATGCAGGTGAATCTGAGCATAATCAAAGGGCTACTGTTGCACATCACAGTGTAACTTCTAGAAACCAATGATGGTTTCTGCCAGAGGACTCGAAGACACTTCGGGGTGATTGACAGAGGAGATGAAGAGTCTCTGGGAATATTAAAGGGGGATGAAGATGCTCGTGGAGGCGATTGACAGCTGGATGAGCATTGAAGCCTGTAACTAGAACATAGAAGGTGAGCTCGTATGTCACAGAGAAGATGAAGAGTCTCAACTGCCAAAGAGGCTGAGGAATCTCAGTATAACATAGAGTGATGCTGAATGAGTGGAAGAACTGCCAGAGAAGCTGAAGAGTTGCGATGATGATCACTCAGAGCACTTGATATGTGGACAATATTGGCATGGTATGAGCATGCAGAGGATTGTGTGCATTACATGCACAAGGTGCACAAAAGATATAAGTACACAATACAGAGAGGAGATGTGGTTGTTGTTGTTGCTGAGATTGTGATGGATGTTGTTGAAGGTGATTCATGCATGAAGAAGGATCAGAGTGCAACAGTTGAAAAGAACAGAAGAAGAACTGTGCAGTGAATGGACATGGCGGACAAAGCATACAAGCAGAAGAACAGAATGAGTAGCAGATGCATGCTAGAAGAAGAAAACCTTGCAGAATAGTGATGAGACTGGTAAGTTGTTATTGAACACTATATTGCTGTAATAGGTTTCAGTATTTCATATTCATAATCCAGGGAGGTTGGGAGGTGCTAGGGAGGACTGGTGTCCTCAGAGGTTCAAGTGGGTGCTTGAACACAGGGAGTTGGTGCTTCCTTCTAGTTGGTGCTAGAGAAACTAGGGAGTTGGTGCTTCCTTCTAGTGGGTGCTAGAGAAAAACAAAGATTTGGTGCTCTCAACAAGTTGCAGCTTGAAAAACAGAGGTTGTAGCCTCACAACAAGTTGGTGCTCATATGTATGATAATGTAAAGAATGTAAATAATACTTATCATATAATGAAGAAGAGGTTTTTACCCTGTATGGGTTTCCTTGGGAAATATCTGTCTATGTGTTTCTCATATATGTGACTAATGTTGAATGTGCCATTGTTCATTTCCCTGCATTATTGTGATCATCATTGAGTTCCTAGTAAATATTTTTAAAGAAGCATAATTGTTTAAGCATGGTGACAACTAATTCACCCCCCCCTCTCAGTTGTCCAACAACAAAATCATTTTTCCCTGGGAGAACGACAAAGTTAAATTTTGGTCTTTGATGATGCACAAATATTGAATACATGAAAATGTTCATTTTTCACCTGGTGACTCCATTGTAGGAAAATATGGCCTTTGTTCGAAATAATACTAGGAAAACACCAGACGAAAAACAAAATACACCAGTTTCGGATCCCAAAAAATTGTTGAAACCGAAGGGATATCTCAAACAAACTTTTTCCTCAATAGGTAAGGTCTATCAACCTAGAATTATGCAGGTTAATGTTAAAATTCCCTCTCAGGAACTAAGTCTTAAAGAAAAATTTAAACAAGTTCATTCTACAGAAACATCAACAAGTAATTATGAAGTTAAACTAGAAACTCCAGAAGTTTTTATTCCTGAAATAAAATTTGAGATTGACTAGATCATCCCTTTTTCATTGATAGATACTTTTACCAGTGAAAATAAAGAATCCATTTCAATCCCTATTATCATTAGTACATGGGCGATTCTTTCTCTTCCCGAAGTAAATGTTGTTGTTTCCAAAAACATTGTAGATTATTTTTTATACTCGGATTCAACACCTACTACTTCTCCTATCTATACATCTTGTAAATCAGAGAAACCAAGCTCAAATTTTATTTTTACCCCTCATCTAGATCTTCCATATCCTCACGATCATTTTCCTAAACTTCATTCACACCATCCTAAAGTAGTCAAAATATCAGTAGACCAGTCTTTTGAAGTTTTTGATAATCTCCTATTTAGTCCTTGAATTCCGTCTCCCAGACTTTCAATGGCTGGTGCTAGAGATACTAGGGCTAGTGGACAAGCTCAACCCCCTAGGATATTTTCCAAGGTCGCTACTAGATATTCCCCCTTAGTTCTTCCTACTGGCCTGCATGAATTACCTGAAAATTACATGAAGATCCTCCCTAAATTCATGGGAGAAGGGGATTTAACATCAACAAAACATATATCCTTTTTCGATCAATTTGTTGATATTCTTGGTGTTGAGCACGAGGATGTTTACACGAGATTGTTGGTACAAAATTTTTAAGGATAGGTAATAACTTGGTTCAAAGGACTTCCAGTAGGTTCTATACCATCATATAATGATCTGGAAACTTCCTTCATAAGGAAATGGGGAGAGAAAAAAGATCATCTTTATTACTTAACCGAATTTAGAGCCTTGAGAAAGAAGACATTGGAATCATTCCTAGAGTTCATTCAAATATTTAATAAGATTTATCACAAAATCCTAGTTGAAGTTAAACCTTCCCAACCACCTGCAAAAGTCACTTTTGTAGGGGCTTTTGATTCCGATTTCGCTCTACTTTTGAGAGAAAGACGATCCACTACTTTAGTAGGGATGCAATATGATGCTCTAAAGATTGAATCAAATATGATGCCATATGGGAAGTTGAAAACTAAATTTGAGATGGGAACAATTGAACCCATGCATTTTAAAGAACATGTAGGGCCCTCCGGATCTGGAAAATCTGCAGAGGAAAAAATGGATGAGATGGAAAAAATTATTAAATATATATCGAACAAAATTTCCAAGATGGAAATGGAACAAGCCAAATCTGATCCATATATTAGAAATCAATTCAGGAGAAATCCTAATCCTCATATACAACAAAGGAAAATAAAAAATGAGGAGAAGAAGATTCAAGCCCCTTTTAAAACTAAGAATTTCATACAGAGAGATGAGGTGCAAGATTATGATGAATTAGATGAAGATATAAACAACCTCAACGATGATGATCTTGAGCCTCACCTAACCAAACATGATTATGAGAAATCCTTGGATATGGAATCTCTGTTTAATGATGATGAAAATATCAACAATTTAGTAGACTCTACATACAAAGGTCTCGTTGATTCAATAATGGTCGAGCTTCAACATAAACATAATTGAGGCCAAGAGAAAAAAACTCTAAAAATATTCTGTTGATTAAGGTTGGTTGTCATTGATGTCAACCCTTGAACAAAGCCCCATAACACAAAGGTTTGGGTAATGGACCCAATATTGTTTGATGTAAATATGACTCACTATTGTTTTTTCATGGTTGATAAGAAGTAAATATGGATGAACTCCAAAGTGTTCCCCTTATGGTGAAAGCCCTCACAGGAAGACGCTTTGTGGAGTAAGAGAACCCATGCTTAATTGTGGAATAATGAGATGAAGGAAATTGAATTTGTCAAGGAATATATCCTATATGGATAGTTCTTTTCATGTCATTTCCGATGGTATGTGGAACGCCACATAATTCCTCACGGTTAGAGAGTTATGGCCATGAGAAGTTGGGGACCCCAGGTTTGGGAAATGGACCCAAGTTTGTTTGATGGCTAATGGTAGGAGTTATGATATATTGTTAGATAATATTATTCTATATGGATAGTGTTGCACCCTTTTCTTCACCTTGGTGAGAAAATAAGAGGTGCTTACATGCCTAGTTGGGTCTTGCTGAGCATGATAATTGTATAGCAAAGAGTTAGAGAAAGAAAAACAAAACTATAAGCAAGAATTAAACTAATAAAAACAAAAATCACAAGCACATGGACATAGAGATAACAAACACAAAAAGACCCATGTCACCAATGTTTTTAGGCTGATCTATTGATGAAATCAAAGCACCAAGAAGAAATGGGACTACGAGTCCCTTCTTCCTCCAAGGGAAGGCTCTTGGACCCTCACAAGCTTGCTCTCCTTACAACAAGAAAAATAAAAATGGTGGTGAAAGAACTCCTTGCAAATCCACTCAATGGAGAGGTGGATTGCTCAATGAAATGGTGCCAATGTGTTTTTGTCAAGGATGGAGTCCTTAAAACAATATAGGCAGCATAACATTACTTGAAATTCCTTGAGAAAATGAGGTGCATTCATGGCTTTTTATAACATTGCTTTGGGATTTTGTGTAACTGCTTTGTAGTGTGAAAAGAGGCCATTTAGGGCATTATTAGGTCTTTGACCAGCCTACCATTCGGATTCAGCTCAGATTTGAGGGTCAAATCGGCTTGGGAGATGATCCATAAGTGGTTGGGAGGCTGACCACTTCAATAAATGCATCGTTTAGCAGGTGCGCAGCTTTTTGCGCCAACAATGGCGCATCGTGTGTGTATGCGTGCATGCTACGTTCCTGTTCCACACATGTGCACGTGCACCCAACTTCTGTAAAGCACTCTTCAATTTTTCACTACTTTGTATAGTTTTTTTCCCTTTTTGAATGCTGTGAGATTAATTCAAGTCCACGAATGACTTCATCACTGTTTGACGATGCTGAGTTCTTGTAACCACGTGCTGACGAAATTTTAGTGATAACAGATGCCCCCTGATGGATGAGGTTAGGAGCATACGTATAGCCGAAATCCATCAATGTTTCTTCTACTGAGAATGGTGTTGTAATATAGAGCAATAGTGGGATCATTCAGAGCAATCCTTTGGAGGAGAAAGGAACTGGTAGGACCCGCCCTTCCATAAGGTGCGTAAAATATACAACTGTGTACAAACGAGGCAGGCATGCCCCATGCTCGTGTTATGTAACCCTGAAAAAAGATGACTGAAGTGTTGGTGTAGACAACTGCAGTGCCCTCAGGGGCGGTGATGATAAAGGCAAAAGACAATTCTGTAAAGGAACATACTCTGAATAATAGGAAATGATCGCGGAAATAAGTATCGACGATGATGCAGGCATTGATGGCCCTACCAAGTTCAGAGGTCTTTGGCAAATGATAGAAATAACTGCAATAGTCGCAAAGTAAGACCCACCATAACATGAGAAAGTGTTGGCGTCGAATGTTATGGGGGCCAATGACAGCAGGGAGAAATGGTGTTTTCCCCTGTGCCGTCTGAGATCTCTCATTAAATGGAGAATGAGAATCAAGATACTGTCGCCCTTCTGGAAAAATTTTGTTGATGTCGACAAAAGGGGAACGCGACTCCCAGAAGCAAAGGACTTCATGGAATCTACCGAGGTGAGGAAGTGGCAGAGGTACATGGATGAAGTCAAAAAGTGGGAAGATTCAAGACTGCCCTTGGTTGGAGGATGTATGAGATAAAAAGTGGCTGCCACCGTGTAACGAGGTTGAGTGTCAAGGGGACGACAAGACCGGGGATGAGTTGTGCCAGAGGCGGGACAAAGTGAACAACTGTAGAGGGTAGAGGTAAGTGACCTGTGGGGTACTCTGAATATGTGGACGATACTGGCCAGGGTAGATGATGAGTGATGCTCCAACCAATGGTGACATGGGTTGCGTTTGGCCAAAAGGAGGGAAACAGGTCGCCAACGGTGACGACAAAAAAGGATAATGAAATGACTGAAAATAAAGGTGTTTGTACAATAAATAACGAATAATTTGGGGGAAAAAATGTACAAATACAGAAACGGGTGCCCCAGTGTGAAATGAGTTCCCCAGGGAGGGAAGAATTTTCTTGGAAAACTGATGAAGGGTGGGGGCTCCATTGGTGAGTTTCTGTATGAGGTAGGTGAAATGAAGATAGGTTCACAGATGGGCAAACTGATGGTGGATGAAATGAAGGGTTCATGATACTATAGAGGTGCAGGTAAAAAATAGAATCGTAAAGAGATAATCTGGGAGTCCATATGGAAAGCTAGAAAAATGAGGAGAAGAAGTATGTGGTTTATTCACAACATGATGAAAGACTATCAAGACTCCCATCCCTAAAGGGTAATGAAGAACAGAATGAGTGTCAAAAAGTGGCAAAGGGTGCTATGAATGGGACAACTCATGTGGGTTAGAATGATACCGGGTAACAGTACCGATGATGCAAATGGAGGCGTGGGTACTGCAGAGCTGGGAATGGAGAGCCTAGAGGTAAACATCAGAGGGTGTGACTGGAAATGAAAGTGCGATACAACGGGAAAGAATACATGCCAGTGCTGAGTATATACCTGAAGGGGTGATGCCAAGGGATGAGGAGAAAGTACCTGCACATATGAGAAACAAATACCCAAAGTGAACAATATCTGAAGAGAATCAAAGATATGAGAAGGTATTAGATAAATGTGATAATGCGCGTGCGTACCTGACCATGATATGAAAAAAAGGTGCCCCAGGGGCTCAGGATGAAAAGTGATCCAGGGACAGCTATGATGTAGGTGGCGGGATACTGATCCCGTGGCTGAAGACATTTTGAAAAATGGACACCTTGGGCTCCCATAATGGTGAGTGGAGAGAGCCTCATGGCCGACACAGTCGTCGATAATTTGATCTATGAAAGGCGTTGGAAAGTTGTCTTTTGGACATGTGTTATTGAGATCACGAAAGTCTGTGAAAATGTGGATAGTACCCTATTTTTTGTCGACGGGTACAGGGTTGGAAACCCATGAAGTATAAGCGATGGGGTAAATAAACCTAGCAGCGCGTAATTTGTCAATTTCATCTTTGATAGCCGCGGCTTTGGATGGGTGTAGCGGTCGTTGTTTTTGGCAAACTGGTGTGATGTCGGGCCAGGTGTCGATGCGATGTTCGACAATAGAGGGATCAAGGCTAGGCATTTCCATGTATGACCAGGCAAAAATATCCCTATATTCCTGGAAGAGGGCTTTATATGCGGTGATTTCCTGAGGAGTGCAAGAAGCTCCAACGGTGATTTCTTCGACAATGCCATTTTTAATGGAAATGTCGATTTTGATGGTGGGGGAAATGTTTTCTATGTTGCCTTCTTCAAATGCATCAGGGGTAGGAATGGGATTGTTGAACCAATTGATAGGCTCGAATGGGATAAAATCTTTGGTTTCGATTGTGTAAATGGGGTTTTGGTTAGGAGGCATGGGGGCTTCCTGTGGAGAGAAGAGTGCACGGTGATGTAGCGCATCCCAGGGAGAGTCTGGGCGGTTTAGCTCTTCAATTATTTCCTTGTCACATTGGAAATGTCAGGAATACAAGGGGTCATGAGGAGTGATCTCGGTGCCAGTGCGGTTTCCCCCTGATGAAGAAGCAGGGAGAACAACGCTAGGAGATGGGGAGGGTTCACTCGACATAAACCATATATTGAAGTACTGAGGGGTACCCGTAGTGGTTGGGTGGAGAGTGTTCGTAGGGGAATGAGCAGGAGAGTTGGGGGGGTTGCGGGGTAAATCCTCAGAGACGTCATTGAAGAACCATGGAGGCATTGGGAGTGCCTCAGGCTCGGGAGAAATGACATGAAGATCCTCTAGTGACGAGGTGATGTCAATTATCGCCTCTTCGGGTTGGTGAAGCAAGGCCAATTGACGTTGCCTGTATTCAAGTATCATAGGGCATTGGTATGTAAAATGAGCTAATGAATTGCAGAGAGAGAAAGGGTATCTCATACGTTCATTGACGGAAGTGGTGACATAGAGAATGTCAATGATATTTGAAGAGGACGTAGCAGGGCGTGAATTGCTCTGGAAGTTTTGGCATACAGCCGCTAATGTCTGCCGAAAGCACGACAGTGCTGGGAAATGATGGGTGTAATGGCCATACTCTAAACATATAGCACACGCATATTTGGTCCTCAACCCTTTACTACTGTAGGGGTTGGTGGTATGGGTGGGATTAGCAGTAGTGGCGGGTGTTGTGGGAGTTTGATTGAGGGGGATCAAATTTCGTAACTCATGTAGTGATGGACAATTGTTGGTTTGGTGCCCCTCCTTCTCACATAGTGTGCAAGGTGGTGGGATGTGTGGAGGAAGTGGAGTGGTGGGCTCTTTCTTCTTTCTCCTGCCCCCAACTGTAGCTGAGAGGTTAGTGAGTGGGGGGGTGGTGGGGGTAAGGACGGGAATCGTCATGGGAAGTCCTTCTTGTGGGGGAAGGGATGGTCAAGGGACCATCTTTGGTGGGTGTAAATACAAAACTAGGATTGCTAACACCATATTTGGTAGTGTGAGCATTGCGGATACCTGAAAATCTTCGATACCTGGTGGAGGGTAAAAGAAGGGAATTTGGGTGAGGGGTTGGGGAAATGTCTCCCAAACGGGACTATGCCCCTGAGGAGATGTGGATTCGTGGACTGTTGGGGTCGACGAGTGTGCAGGAGGCTCCAACGAGAGTGGTTCTGCGACTATTGGGACGTCAGGAATGACTGAAGCCTCCTGAGGAGGATGAGCGTCCTCTGTGTGAGTTCTGTTAGATGATATGATGCATACTTGATTAGCAGGATGAAGGAGTGGTGGTTCTCCATGGTACGTCCCTAACAAGGATGGATCTTTGAAAATCCCAGGACCCATCTCGACGAGTGGATATGCGTCTTGGTTGGTGTGGATGAGAGGAAGAATGTTATCGAGGTTGGCAGATGGGTTGGGCTCATAATGTGAGACTTGGTCGATGGTCACGATCTTCCCATTGTGGGGGAACATCATTGTCTGAAAGACGAAAGATGCCACTGCCTTCATAGCGTACATGTAGCTACGACCGAACAAAATATTATAATCGAGCGGGGCGTCGATAACTTCGATATCAATGAGAATAGTCTTTCCCCCGAGTTCGACGAGGACATTTTGAAAGAGCCCTTCAGGAGAGGATGGTCGTCCATCATAAGCTTGTAATGTGATGGTGGAGGGTATGAGTTCCGGGGAACCAAGTTTATGCCATACTATTTTGGACATAATGCATGTGGATGCCCCTTCATCGATGATACATCGATGGACTGTGATGTTCCATATTTTTACTGGTATTTGAAAAGCGATCAAGGCGGGAAGATGAGGTTATCCACTGTCAAGATCAAAGGTAATGAGTCGAGTATCGGCCGGGTCAAATGCCTCCAAGGTGGAAACTAATGATTTTCGGTGAGTGGGACAAGTCTAGAGGACTTCCAAGACTGACATGGTAGTTGGGGATTACGCTAAGTCATCTACCAAGCTATAGTTATGAGTTTCCCTAGCCTGTGGGTTGTGAACATTCCTGCACAAGGGGATGCGAGGGATGTGTAGTGGTGGTTCGGTGGAAGGGCGAGGGATCACCAACGGGGGTCTCGTCGGTGTAGGGTTTGTCTCTGGAGAGATGGGAGTAGACTCAGCGGGTGTAGGATACTCATGATTACGCGTTTGCAGAAGGATTTCTTCCTCACTGGTGAGGAGAATTGTACGTTCTGTTGGATTGTTAGGGTTGTGGTATTGTCCCACCCAAGGTGGGGGATGTTTTGTGTCCTGTTGGGTGTTTATGACACCTTGATGTGGGATAGGATTTTGCAGCATGGCGGGATGGGGTTGTTTCATGTATTGTTGTGGTGCCTATTGAGGGGCAGTTTGTGTAGGAGAATGGGGAAGACTACCCAAGTCTTTCAACTGTTTGAAATCAACGATCTGGGGGCAATGGTGAGTGTAATGCCCGAACTCACCACAAAGAGCACAAGGGAAGATGGTTTTAACATTATTTCTCCCTTGGCATTTGTTTTTATTGCTCCCTTGGGGGTTTGGGTTCCCTGGGTTCTGGCTGCCCCCAGTTGGTTGGTGCTGTGGGGGTTGATTCCCGCCTTGACCTGGGTTATTCCTGTTTCGTCCTTTATTTTTGGAATTGTTCGATGGATGAGTTGGGTTGGCTATATTCAACTATTCAAAACTTTGGTATTGTTGAGCAGCAGAAGGTTGAACAAAATTTACCCCCGCATGTGGATGTGGGGGAGCCATGGGTTGTGGAGGACCAAGAAATGGGAAGTATGGATTTTGTGGTGGTACCGATCCATAAGGTACATAGGAAGGCGTAATTCTTTCACTAGTACTGCAAGCTGATGTTGAGGGAGTACCACTAGTTGTGGGAATAGGTGGATGTATGGGAGGTGCCGGTGGTGGTCCACTGAGGGGTGGAGGTATAGAAACAGGGTATGGCTGTTGATAAGGGGGTGGGGGGTAATAAGAAGTGCCCCTGTATGCTGGTGGGTATTGAGGTGTTCCATACATCAGTGGTGGTTGGGGTTGTGGACCATGGTGTGTGGTGGCACCTATTAGTCTATCTGCTGAGTGAGACATCCCAAGTTTGTCTTGGCCAAATGGCACAGGTTTGGGAAGATCAAGAAGTACTTTGTATAAGTACCCTGACTGTGCATATATGAGGTCATACTGTTGGGCTTTGCTGATGGCTTTCTCTTCCAATTGAGGGAAGGTAGAATATACATCCTTACCAAGGAGAGAGACAAGTGATCTAAGAAACCAGTCGAGACATTGTTGCTTGGTGGTTTCTGCTTTACACAAACTATGCCGCCTACACCACTCGTGAATGTGGTCAGCAATGTGTGTGGATGAGGTTTGTTTGAAGTTAGACAATAGTTCTAGACCATTGTCATGGTGGATGGGTAATTGGAAGAAGGTCAAGAATTCTTTGGCTAATGACTCAATGGTCACATGGGACCCAGATTTTTCTTCGACATACCATTTAGCCGATGGGCCAGTGAGTGTGCGTTGAAATAATCGTAGTCTGATGGAATCATCCATAATGCTATTGGAAGAGCACCAAAGATGAAAGGTCATGACATGATTGGCAAGGTCATCTCCTTCCTTCCCTTCAAACTTTGGTATGTCTGAAGGGAGCTTTGTTGGCATTGCAGGCCATGTGGGGTCATGCAATATAGGATCATTGGTGAGTTTGGTGAGATCCAGTATGTTGAGAGAGGCCAAATATGGCATCTGTAGTGGGGGGGGGAGGATTAGCTCCGACCATAGTGTGTTTTGAACTTAAACCTTGATGGGGACTAGGTGGGTTGGTGCTCCCTCCTTGAGAGGAAGTGGGTCCCCCGCTTCCGTGCAAAGAAGAGTGAGTGAATGGATGACCTTGGGAAATTGACCCAAGTAATGTAGAACCAAGCAAAGCTGATCCTAAGATAGTAGCACTCACAGGAGTGTGTGAAGGAGGTACCGATGAGAGGGTACGACCAGATACTCCCCCCAAGATAGGAGGGAGTTTGAGCAAGTGTTGTGAACGACGGGGGTTCTGTGGTCCCCTATGATGTCAAACTAGTTGTGTGAATGTGTGCAAAAAGTGGTGAGAGAAAAATAAAAACCAGAGTCTTTGCGTTGAATGTTTACACAATATATATATATCCAAATCAAACTGTAATTAGATGTGCATCATACATAAAATGAGAAAGAAGCATATATATGGGTAAGTGGGTTTTGTCCGCGTGGGGGAATCAAAAGAAATAAAATGCTCGTGTCCTAGAAGACGTAACGTCCTTCCTCTCAAATAGCACTGGACCTTCCAATAGTACTCAACAGTGGGGTCTGAAGTCACCGGAAGAGAAACTAGTGAAGGATGAAATAATTGGTTATAATGAGGGGTAGAGGGGGCATATCCCGAAAGAGCTGGTGATATTTCCCAATATCCACGCAAAATCCAATCAAGGTGCAATTGCAGCCCACAATTGCCACCTGGGTAGATGTCCTAAAGTTAGTCACTAGGTACCTCGGTCAAAGTGCGGCATTTAGATTTTCAGCCTAGGAAATGGCTCATGGGCTAGATCCCGTCCAAGAGGTGGGTGCCTCAAGGGGGGACTCACAGAACAACCGGACCTTGGCCTTCAACCCTTCACGGGTATCTCCCTGCCTTATGGTGATTGGAACACTTGACTTGGAGGATTTCCAGTTCCCTATTTGACAACCTCTATGTTTTGACAATGTGAGAACCAGATAACGAGGAGTTATTTGGATGCCTATCCCCAAAATCCTACCTAGACTAAAAAAATTCTTTTGGCACCTCCTGTGGAGGAAAACTTAGTGAATTTTTTAGAAATATTTTAGATGCAATTGTTTTGGGAGGTTGGGGGTGCAAACCAACCTCGTTGATTAAAAATGGGAGTGGATAGTCTCGTCAAGAAAAGATGGGGTATTTTCGGAATCCCTTTGGAGGAAACTTACTTTGACCTCCACGTTTCAAGAAGAAGCTATGTGAGTGAGAAGTGACTTTTGTGTGTGAGTGAAAGTGTGCCAATTTTAGTGAATTAGATATCACCTTGCTACATGTGGACTTCGCTTGGTCCTTACAAGAGTTTGATTACCTAATTAACTAAGTGTCTTTGGTACAACCTTGCATAATTCAAAATCCCTAGGAAGCTAGCATGTGGACATGTGGGTCCGTTACTATCCTTTAACTCCCTATTGTGATGTAATCTTGAAAAGCTTGAAACTATCCTATATTGAACATGTGGGCATGTATGGGCCCGTTAAAATATTAAGATATGTTTGCAAAAGAAAACTAAGAGGGGTCCCAAGAAGGGTCGTTATCCTCTCCTAAAGGTTTTAAACTTTGTTTAAGGGATATGAAATTGCTTTCACAATCCCTTTTTGATTCTCAAGGTCGCTTGAATGTGCGAGAGAAGAGCATACTAAGCGATTGTAATTCAGTTTCTAATCCCAATGTAAGTTTAGATGTGATTAAAAATGAGTTCCACTTTAGATTGTAAGTCAAAGCAAGCCATCCATGTGGCAAAAAGAAAAATAAGGGAAATTGATTTTTATCCTCCTAAGTGCCTATGTGTGCTTGACTAACCCCTTTATATGATGAGGGGACTAAGTGTGGTGCAGTGTTTAGAGCATGCTTGACATCATTTTTAAGAAGGAAAATGGACTTCCCCACATCCCAACAACTTACAATGTGAAATATTGATCAAATGCGTGGCCCCTAGTGTAGACAGAGGGCATAGAGTGCAGGCGCGTGAACAGAGATAGGTATGAAAGAGCATGCACGCAGAGAATGGCTATCAGTTAAGCACATGCGTGCATGATGCACGTCTGTGGGGTGGAATACCCGCGCACCTGTGACAAACGACCGAGAAAAAAAATCCAGATGGATTTCTCTCAATTCTCCTTTGAATTGAATGGTTGACAGGTCGGCCTAGGCCGGTTTGCGCACTTGGAAGTTAAACAAACTAAAAGAAGAGCAAAATAAACTCAAATGAGGTAGGAATTTGATACCTTTCCCCAGTGGAGTCGCCAATCTGTTGCACCCTTTTCGTCACCTTGGTGAGAAAATAAGAGGTGCTTACATGCCCAGTTGGGTCTTGCTGAGCATGACAGCTGTAGAGGAAAGAGTTAGAGAAAGAAAAACAAAACTATAAGCAAGAATTAAACTAATAAAAACAAAAATCACAAGCACATGGACATAGAGATAACAAACACAAAAAGACCCATGTCACCAATGTTTTTAGGCTGATCTATTGATGAAATCAAAGCACCAAGAAGAAAGGGGACTACGAGTCCCTTCTTCCTCCAAGGGAAGGCTCTTGGACCCTCACAAGCTTACTCTCCTTACAACAAGAAAAATGAAAATGGTGGTGAAAGAACTCCTTGCAAATCCACTCAATGGAGAGGTGGATTGCTTAATGAAATGGTGTCAATGTGTTCTTGTCAAGGATGGAGTCCTTAAAAAAATATAGGTAGCATAACATTACTTGAAATTCCTTGAGAAAATAAGGTGCATTCATGGGTTTTTATAACATTGCTTTGGGCTTTTGTGTAACTTCTTTGTAGTGTGAAAAGAGGCCATTTAGGGAATTATTAGGTCTTTGACCAGCCTACCATTCAGATTCAGCTCATATTTGAGGGTCAAATTGGCTTGGGAGCTGATCCATAAGTGGTTGGGAGGCTGACCACTTCCATAAATGCACCGTTTAGCAGGTGTGGGTCTTTTTGCGCCAACAACTACGCATCATGCGCATATGCGCGCATGCTACGTTCCTATTCTGCGCATGTGCACGTGCACCCAACTTCTGTAAAGCGCTCTTCAATTTTTCACTACTTTGTATATTTTTTTGCCCTTTTTGAATGCTGTGAGATTAATTCAAGTCCATGAATGACTTCATCACTGTTTGACGATGCTGAGTTCTTGTAACCATGTGCTGACGAAATTTTAGTGATACCAGATAGTACATGTCATTCCATTTCTGGTGGTATGTAGAACACCACATAACTCTTGATGGTTTGAGAGTTATGGCCTTACGAAGTTGGAGGACCCTCATATCTCATCTAGAAGCCCCAAAAGGTCAAAGTATTCAAAGTGGTTTAAGAGTTTTTAAAAGGTAAATAATAAAGTGAAGTGATAAGTGTATTATAATTCAAATTGAATACAAAATAAATTATTTCAATAATAAATTTAATGGACAAATTAGAAGTGGACCCAACCCTAAAATAAGGAAAGTGGGCCAAGTGACCTAGAAGATGTTATTAAGGAAGCTAATTGGAGAGTATAAATAAGAGGCAAGGCTCTCTCATTTGAATCACACTTGAGAATATTGAATATCTATAGGTTTATGAGGTAACCAAATAATATCTAAGCTGAAATTCCGAGGAAAGTGAAGAAAAGAAGGCCGAAATGCAAGGAAGGATAAATTCTTTTGATGGTGCTTTCTAAGGTATGTTATTTACAGGTCATCTCACCATTTTCACTATAAATGTTTTTTCTATAATGATTCAGATCCTGAAATTTCTATGCAAGTGAGAAAACATATCCAAGTTACACTCTGTGGAAAATAGGGTTTGTGGCCAGTCCCGAAACTAGTCAAAATCAGATGTTTCGGGTAAAAACATCACAACTTCTTCATAACATATCCAAATTAAGTGAGACCAAATGTGTTGGTTAGGTTAACGTATGTAGTATTATGTGTAATATTTTCAGATCAATTCATCAAAAAAAATTTGTGGGGAATGCTCTACAAGGTCATTCTCTAGAATAAGCCAGAATTAAGCAAGGTATGACATTTTTGCTATAACTCCTTTTCGGAGAGGTTCCAAGTAGTGACACTTGGAGGAATTGCATAAAACACACTGAAGAACATTGTATATAAATTTCATATATTTATACATTACAGGTTCAAAGTTATGATTACTTCAAGTTAGGGTTGTTGACTAATCCAAAACTGGGCATGTGAGACTAAAGAAAAGTTTGATGAAAATGCTAGTCTCTTGTTTATAAAGTTAAGGAAGGTTTGCAGGAATGTGATCATATACATCAGGTCTATTACAGAGCTACAAATCAGATTTGGATGATTAAATTGATGAGGGCTTTTGGTTGTGGTACATGTTGAGTACATGGTTGAGACAAGTAGTTGATGAGTTGGTGCACATACATGAGGTGTACAGTTGATGATGTTGGTACATATTGATGAGTCATAGTTGATGAGTAGTTGACACATGATTGATACATACTTTGTACATGGTTGGATGCACTTGTTTATGGTACATGTTGATTACAGGTTGGTGCATGGTTGGATGTACTTGCTTATGGTACATGTTGATTACAGGTTGGTGCATGGTTGATGTACTTGTTTATGGTACAGGTTGAGGTACAGGTTGGTGCATGGTTGATGCACTTGTTTATGGTACAGGTTGATTACAGGTTGAAGTATAGGTTTATGCATGGTTGATGCATGTTTATAGCGGTATATCTCACAGTGGTAGTGTGACAGTGGTTCCATCATTCTACTTCTACTTTAGGGTGGCAAGATAGGGCAATGACAGGTGGTTTTAGCCACCTTTCAGTTGTAGCCGGAGAACATTGGGGGTTGTAGCCTCCTTCTAGTTGTAGCCAGAGAATTGGGGAGTTGGAGCTTCCCTCAGGTTGTAGCCTGAGAAACTAGGGGGTTGGAGCCTCCTTCCAGCTGCATTTGGAAAACAAAGGAAGTTGGTGCTTCCAATGAATGTAATTCTTCAAGACATATAAGAAAAAGCATTTCGTGGTTTTCTCTCGATTTGGGTTTCCACGTAAAACACTGATGTACTGTGTATATGTGTGATTGTTTATTTATTACTACTCATTGTTGGATAATGATTCTACATTGATATAACATTTGAAGAAAAAAGGATTATAATTATGCTATTACTGATTCATCCCCCCTCTCAGTAATCCAACAATTGGTATCAGAGCAAGTTCCTTCAGAAATCATTTTAACCACTGAAAGGTAGATCACGGAGAGTACCAACTCATATAAAAATGGAATACCATAGTTTGATTGACACAAGTATGCTTTTTGGAGCATAAGGATGAAGACATATTTACAGGCACAGGGATTTCAATTTTGGAAATCAATTGTAGATGGATACACATAACCAACAGTTCCACCAAAAAATGACAAAGCAGTGAAACTTGGTGAGAATAATTCCAAAGCCATAAATTCACTTTTGAATGGTCTCAGTGATATGGTATTCACCAAAGTTGCACATTGTAAATCTGCTAAAGAGATTTGGGACAAGCTTCGAAATATTTATGAAGGAAATTCAAAATTCAAAGAAACAAAGATTCAAACTTACAGAGGTTAGTTCAAAAAACTAAAAATGAAGGAAGATGAAGATATCGCAGCCTACTTCTTACGAGTTGATGAAATAGTGAATGCAATCATAGGATTGGGAGAAGAAATCAAAGAATCTATAATTGTTCAAAAGGTACTAAGATCTCTTCCTATGACATTCAACCCTAAGATATCAGCACTAGAAGAAAGATCAAATATAAACTCAATAAGCATGGACGAACTGCATGGAATCTTCACAGCATATGAGATGATAATTGAACAGGAAAATCCATATGTAAAAGAAGCAACCTTCAAAGCATCCAAAAGATCAAAGCAAAAGAAAAAGGAACAAGAAGAATATAGCAGCAACAGTGACATCTCAGAATATGATGAAGAAGTGGCCAACTTCGTCAAAAGATTGAATAAGGGAACCAACGATAAGTACAAAGGTAAGCTTCCTTTAATTTGTTTTAATTGTGATGGTATTGGTCATTTTGCTAACAAATGTCCTCATTAGAAAAAGAGAAATGGTGAAGGTTACTCAAAAGGCAGACAAACATATAAAGGTAAAAGAACTGCAAAGAAAGTTTTCAATAAAAACTTTTGCACTAAAGAAGACATCTCATCATCAAATGAAGATGAAGTCAGTGACAGTGAAATGGGGAGAGTTCTATTCATGGCAGTAGAAGACTCTGATAAATAAGACTTCGAAGAAGAATATGAAGAAGCATATGAAGAAGAAATTGAAGAGGCAGAAGTTGACTTCTGATAAGAATTAACGAGTGCTATAGAAGTTATCAGAAGAGAAAAGAAGAAAAAGAAGAAACTACAAGCAGAACTAGATAAGAAAAAAGGAACTCAAGAACTAGAACAAATGATCACAAAATTGAAGGTTCAAATAGAAGAAGATAAAAGAATTGAAGAAGCACTCAAAGAAAAGCTAGAAGGAAAGGACGGGATCATTGGAAACCTGGAAGAAGAGATTGTCACACTACGAAAGGATATTCAAAAGAAAAATACGCAGAATAGCTCAAAAGTTCTGGATGACATTATCAACAGTCAAAAATCTTATCTTGACAAGTCTGAACTTGGATACTATCAGACATAAAAGGGATCAAGCTCCAAAACAACAGAGCAAGAAACAAATCCAAAAAGTTATGCAGAAACAATCAAAGGGGATAAAAAGATATATAAGGAAGATTACAGGGACACTCCTCCACCGAGAAGATTCAGATTTCAGAATCAACAACAGATAGACAAACCTTAAGAAGAAGAAGGATTCATAAGAGCACCTCCCTTCATAAGATATTCAACTACCAGGTATCAAACTATATTTTTTGGTTTATTTTATGCATGTAATAATTTTGGACATAAAGTTGTAAATTACAGAGCTAACAACAAGAACAATAAATACTTTGAGAGCCATACACAAAGAGGTTATTCAATAAGACCTAGTGAAACAGAGAGAAGAAGTTACAATAGGTTTGAATATTTGAGCACTGAAGTGGAATGTTACAAATGTAACAATTTTGGACACATGGCCAAAAATTGCAGAATGACAGTCCCTCCTAAAGAACCTCAACAGAGTCACAAACAAGAACCTCAGAAAATGACATGGATAAGAAAGCAAGATCAGTATAGCAATGAAGAATGCACAGTCTCTCTACAAGATAAACAAAAGAAACGTGGTTGGTATGTTGATAGTGGATGTTCAAAACACATGACAAGTGATAGAGACAAGTTTATTACATTACAAAAGGAAAGAGATGGACCAGTCTCCTTTGGAAATGATGATTCATCCAAAATCATTGGAAAAGGCACATTCCGAATTGGGAACAAGAATGAAAAGGAAGAAAATGTTTTACTAGTAGAAGATATGAAACATAATCTTTTAAGTGTGAGTCAAATGTGTGACCAAGGTCATAAAGTTACTTTCGATTCACAAAAGTGTGAGATAAGAAAAGAA
>ML791494.1:377083-398949 GCA_009831015.1 Picea engelmannii | reverse complement strand
GCCTCCCCACGCAGATTGAGCTCGAATTTGATGTCAAATCGACTTGGGAGCCGATCCATTAGTGGTTGGGAGGCCGACCAGCTTCATAAATGCGCCGTTTGGCAGGCGCGCGGGTTTTGCACCCCACAGCCGCGCATATGCGCTCCAAATACGAATATGTTGCACGCGCGTGCGCGCGCTCAGTGGATGCATAGCGCTTTTTAAGTTTTTGGCCATTTTGCATAGTTTTGACCCTTTTGCTGTGTTGTGGAGTTAATCCTTGTGCCATGAACGACTGTTTTTCTGTGCTGACGATGCGGAGTTCTTGTCGCCCTACGCGGACGAAATTTCAGTGATAACACAAATAAAGCAATTTCTGGAAATGGTAGATGAGTTTTATGAGACCCACATAGATCAAGAAAATCAAAATGATCCTGCTTGGATTATGCAGGAAGGAGAAAATCCTAAAAATTTCCAAGATAAATTTGCAAATCACCGCATGCTCTTACTTAAAAAAAATAAGATTCTCAGAGGTCTTATCCATATAGAAAGGTTATTTGACCAAGATGATATACCTTTAAATTCTACTTTGTGACCTCAACCTGAAGAGGTTGAATATTGTAACATAGGAACAAGTGAAAATCCCAAGATGGTCAAAATTTC
This sequence comes from Picea engelmannii, assembly GCA_009831015.1. NCBI lineage: Eukaryota > Viridiplantae > Streptophyta > Pinopsida > Pinales > Pinaceae > Picea > Picea engelmannii. The sequence goes on along the minus strand of ML791494.1, from coordinate 398,307 downwards.
TAAATATCTTCCGACTCAAATAAAGAGTAAATATAGTGAGTTACTTTAACAGTATAATGATGTTTTTTCATGGTCTTATGATGATTTAAAAACTTATTATACTTATTTTATTGAACACAAGATTCACTTAAAACATGGTATTAATCCTTTTAAGCAAAAGCTTAGACAGATAAACCCAATTCTTCTGCCAATAAAAGAAAATGAGGTTAAAAAAATCCTTGATGAAAAAATCATTGTTCCCCTCAGATACTCTGAATGGGTGACCAATTTGGTCCCTGTTATGAAGAATACCGGTGAAATAAGACTCTGCGTTGATTTTAGGAACTTAAATCGGTTGTCTCTTAAAGATAACGACCCGCTCCCAAAAATGGACCATGTTTTAGATAAGGTAGTAGGGGGTAACACAATTTCTATGTGTTATCAGACTAATCAGTGAGTGTAGACACAAACAGATCTCTCTAAATTCCACAAGAAGCTAGAACAAAAGAAGATAGAATACACACTTCACCTTAGTCCACATTGTAATATAAACTAGTTTAAAGAGGTACAAGTGACATACCTTTTAAACAATGCTTGATCCTCTCTAGTGTCATCCTTGTAGATCATTATTTGAGTTTTAGGGATGGTGAACCTATTTAAGAAGAACAAACCAAAAAAGAGAGAGAGAACAAAGATATATATATTCCAATGAATTCTATGTATAAGATCAAGGAGTTATACAATAAAAAATAAGACACCTTTATAAGGAAGAAATGTATTTTTGAATTATATTAAATGGAAAGTGGATAATACAACCCATGCCTTGATGTTTCAAGGTCCCATTTCAATGGATCGTTGCTCCAACACACACACCTCTTCTCCAATGCCTTTGATGAAGAAGATCCACAAACTAACTTAGAGAACTAAAGAAAAGCTCTCAAGCATAATTTGTAGTAGAACTCCTCATGCATATACAAGCCCTTGCAAACCTTAGCCTTTTCCATAAGAGATCCCTCTTTATATAGGATGAAAGAGAGATGGGTGAGGGGATTAGGATGACCCCACTAAATTAGAGAAGCGAGTAAGATCCAAACCGATCAGAGGCCACCTCATCGAAGATTCCCTTCTAGAACATTCGTGAATTTTGACTTTTCCTTTGCTTAAGAATTGTCACACCCTATGCAAAGGCAAAATGCAACATCGTTGTAGTCCAGTTTTAGTGTAGAGTGAAACAATCAGGCATCGTTGTACCCCATGCATACAATAGGGTGCTATGACCTTCCTTGTTACAGTTTTTGAAAGAGGAAAAGTAAACCACTTTTCTCATGGAGAAAGTATCTTTTAATATTTTTAGGGAACATGAGCACATGTTGTTAGTTGATCACCGAGGTGACCAAAATAATGTGTAACATAATTCCCCCCAAAGTATGAAACTGGAACTTGTGACAACTGAAATACTTTGTAGAATGTGTGTGTCGAAAACAAGGAGCACATCAATCATGAACCTACAAACAACCAAGCATATGAATAATAACATACCTTCTTTTGAGGTAGGCATTCTCATGCTCAAACTACAAGTGAATATAATCACAATTTTCAAGTGAGTCATGGCCACTAAATATACACTGTGGATCCATGTCATCATGATTCAACATAGCCACCAGGAATACACTGTGGATCTATGAGTCATTACAAACTAATGAATACTTCATCACAACTTGGACTAAGATGATGAGATCCAGGGTCTTCATTTCCATTGTCTCTAAGTACGAATCTAGTCATGTGATTACAGGTGTCAAAGTCGAACATGGTAGAAACCACTTGATTACCAGTCATTAATGAAAATCATTAACAAGTGTGAGGGAAATGACCATTGATGTCAATGAATCCCAAGGTACCATAATACAATCCAACAAATGTGAATAAATGAGTTGAATTCGAACACTTGATGAAATCTTCCAATCAGGGGTCAATGATGTGAACCCATTATTGAAAGTGAAGAAACTTGCAATTGAGGCATGAAGGCTCTAAGGTACTGAATGATTTCTAAATCATGTTCCTGGATAATGAGTTGAAGTCAACAGGAAAATACTTGTCTTAGGAGGGGCTTGGTATATCCCCCATCAATGACATGAAATATGTAACAGATTTGAAGTAGATCAGAGTGTGAAGTGATTTGGAACTGACTCGGGGAAGGACGACATGGTAAAAAATTTATAACTGCAGATGGTCGACTCGATATAAGGCTTGTCTAGGTTGTACTTCTCTTGAACATATGAATGACACAATAGTTGTCTTGGAAGCATTGACTCAAGGAGGACCCAACATATGGACTGGTGGATTGTCAAAGGAGAGACAAATGGATTTACCAACCTGAATACAAAGATAAGGTGGGTGTCATGTTCAAGAGCGATTATTACTACCACTAACACAAATACAGAGACACATTTCTTTCCCAATTTCCCCCCACCATTTCTGGCGAGTACCTCTTTATTTTTACGCAATATTGAGGAGGATAACATATTCTTGTAATTGTAAGCTCATCCTTCGGATGAGTCCCTCAAAGTATATTTAATGAACCCTAAGAAGGAGTGCTTCGATCCCATATGGGTCTTTCAATGTTTGTTTAATGAGTCCAAAGAAATAAAACTCAGGGATTTTTCATTTTTAGAGAGTTTGAAAAATGCTTAAAGATAACTCCATAAGGTCCTTTTTCGTAAGTTAGTCTAACAAGACCGAAAAAGAGATAACCTACCGCTCATCAGATGTTTTCTTCAAATACTTTTACAAGCGTGAAAATAACAAGGTCTCTCGACCATATTTTCATGTTTAGGGAGCTTGAAAAGAGCTTAAAGGATACTACATAAGTTTCGTTGTTCATATTACCAATGCAAGTTCGAAAAAATTGTTGTAGGAAAATCTCCCTGCGGATAGGTAGATTTCCTCTTGAGAGCTAGACTCTTAACTCTAAGACAAAAGGTGCTTAACATGGACACTGACTTCCTTTTAGATCTAATCAAGCTAATGAACAAAAGAGGAGGAAAGCATGTACCTTATAAACATCATTTGTCCCTGCAAGGTCCAGGATGTGCTTCGATCTTGAGCTCCTTGGTAAATCCTACAAGACAAACAATAGTACAAATAAATTTCTAGTCTACTGAGATTAACTAAAACATAGATCCATATATTGTAGACAAAATTATATGGAACAAGTACAATTTTGAAAGAAACAGGCCAAGCATTGATTATATTGATGAGAACAAAGTGTTACTTACATCCATGGATGTAGTGCAGTAGCTTCACCAAGCTCTCCTTGTCCAAACCCTTGCTTAAACATTCCACACACAGAACGTTGATGCTCCAAATGACATCTTCCTCATGAGATCATAAGTTAGATGCTTCACAATTCTTTCCATCCTCCCCTTCCTCCATGGAAATCCCTCATTATATAAGATTTGGAGACTTAACCACCATGGAGAGGATCTCTCATCAGATCCACTAAGAAAGGGATCTCTAAGATATTTAGGGAGAAAATATTTCTTAAATATTTTGAGGAGGAAATATCTCTCAAGGATTTTAAGGAGGAAATATTTCAACCATCCATGAGATCCTCCACCTTCCCTAAAAAATAGGAAACCAATTGTGAGGTGGATTCGCACACTAAATTACCTTTTTTTTCATGAATATTAATAATAATTCACGTGCACTTGATTCTCACATCTAATCAATTCCTTTTCCATGAATATTAATAATAATTCATGTGCACTTGATTCTCACACTTAATCAATTCCTTTTCCATGAATATTAATAATAATTCATGTGTACTTGGTATTTTCTCTTTCATGTAATATATCCCTCCTCCACATTGACTAGGGATTATGAAATAGGTTATTCCATGGTGTCAAGGTGTATAAGACACTTATATGACACTTTACGACACTTAGAGTGAGGTACCTAGGTGTGCAAATTTCATGTGTAACAGAAAGCCCCCTAAAGTGTGAGGTCAGAAGAGAGAATGATGGCCGAAACACTTTACAAATCTTTAAAGTAAGGGTGTGGACTCAGAGAACCTGATAGAAGATGCACACAAACATCCAACAAATATTATGACATGTTTCAAACCCAAGGCAGGCATACCTATGCTTGGGTGATAAAGACTTGCAAGATATGGCCGCCATAAAATACACTGTGGATCCATAATTATATTGATAAAAGGTATAGCCACCGAGGATACAGTGTTGATCGATACTCCTATGACCTGAAATGATCGCAGCCATGAAGAATACACATTGTATCTATGATATGACAAGACATATCCACAACCAATACAAAGTGGATCTATGTGACATTATATGTGTCATTGTTCAAGAGAAACTTCGTCGCAACCTGGGCAAAGTACATATCAGAGTGATCACTCAATCCAAGGTCTTCTTACCAATCCTGATGTAGTATGAATCTAACCATGTGAATAGATGTCCTAATGTCGAACATGGAAGAAACCACTTGATTACCAGTCAATGATGTAAACCGTTAACAAGCGCGAGGGAAATCACCATTGATGTCAATGATTCCCAAGGTACCCTAGTACATTCCAATGAGTGTGAATGGATGAGCTAAAGTCGAACATCTGTGGAATCATCCGACCAGAGGTCAATGATGTAAACCCATTGTCAAATGTGAGGAGGCCTACCATTGAGGCATGCAAGTCCCAAAGTACTAATTGGTTTCTAAGTCTACTTCCTAGATAATGTGTTGAAGTCGACAGGAATAGACTCATCGAAGGAGGGCCTTGATGTGTCCCCCATCAATGACATGAAACAGAAATAGATATGTAATTGGTATATCAAATGAACATGGGCTGAAATGGGTATTGAGACAAGATATTTGTGATGGTTGACTCTTGAGGCAGATACTTCCCTTGAACACTGAGTCACAACAGTAGAAACATGACATGGACCAAAAAATGATGATGCAGTGGATACTGTGACTTTCGTCGGGTGACCCAAAGGAGTAAGAAAAACTCAGAGGATTGTTTTAGTGTAGAGGTTCAGTGGATTAATATGTGCACAAATACAAAGTGCCATGTTCAAGGGAGACTCTAAGAGCTACTGGTAATGTTCTTAAAAACTGTTTGGCTTGCTTCTTTCAATTTTCCCCCCCATCCAAATAAACGAGTACCTCTTTTTAATTTAATGAGCTCGAGGAGGGTAACACATGATCGATATAACTCACCTTTGGTAAGTTCCTCTTCCTTTGTTTAACAAACTAGAAGAAGTAAGGGTTTGGTCCCATATGGGCCCTTCAATGCATGATTGTTTTAACGAGTCCATAGAAGGTAAACTCGGTAGTTTTTCATATTTAGAGAGTCTGAAAATGAATTAAAGGTGACTCCAATGTTGTTCTTTTTCATAATGTTAGTCTCATGAGACCAAAAAAAAGATAAATTATCACTCAAAAGACGCCCTTTCAAACCTTTTAACGAGTGGTAAAGGAAGCACGATCACTCGGCAATCTTTTCATGTGTAGAGATTCTGAAAAGAGCTTAAAGGAGACTCCAGGGGGTTCCTTTTTTGTGTATCCATATAGGTCCAAAAAAGAGATAAAATTATACATGGATGCATTCTCATGTATTTACGAGCACGAGAAAGAACAAAGACTAAGCTCCATATGCCCCCAGCTTGAAATCTAGTGGCTTAACTCCATAATGATCATCAAAGGCTGGAGACATGCCCTCCAAAATTCAATTCATCCACTGACTTTGAGGTTGTAACCAATTTATCTACTAGATGAGAAAAAGGAGAAGGGTGGATGAAAAGAAGGTTCAAGAGAGGTGACTATTTAATTTTTTAACGAGCTTGACATAGGAAAAGAACTATGCTCAGGGTTCCGGGTTCGATCCCCAGATTGTTGTTTCATTTTTTTAACGAGCTTTCTACAGAGAGGAAAACTATGCTCGTGACCTCTGTTTCATTGTTTAATGAGCTTGCTACAGAGAGGATAAACTATGCTCGTGGTTTCTCCTTGATCATGTCTTCCAAGAGAATAACGCTCTGGAAGGATACCATATCAAGGGACAAAACTCAATCATGGCTTCCAAGAGATCTTCGCTAGATGGAAGATAATCACTCTAGAAGGAACACATGTCCAGGGCCATGACAGGGATAAGGAGATCAATATCCAATAGCCCTATCGAATAAATCACCATGTCAACTACCAGATCCAAATCATCGGAAGTCAAAGGCATGGGAGATGATAGAAAATCGACATCAGGAGGGGAGATAGACTGTATATCTGCCTAAATTTCTTCACGAGGGGGAAGAAAAGAGGATCGATGATGGTTATCATCCCGAGGTAGCTCATAAATTCTCAAAATTTCTATGATAGATTCATCCGAGAGAAAAATTGGGGAAATGTAATCGATTGTAGATGGCAAGGAACTCAATCATGATTACATCGAGGAAACATCAGGTGCCAATAGATGTTGGTTAGCCGATGAGGGAGAAGAAGATTGGATAGAAACATATGATGTTTCGGCTGGACTAAGTGGCATGGTGTCACCTAGTGCATCGAATTCCAATGGACTAGGTACAATCCAAGGGTCAGATGATTCCAAATATTGATAAGCCACGGTCGAAATCATATCGACAGTGGCAATATGATGTGTATTCAGTGGAAGTGGTGTAGGGAAGGTACCCATGAGGCTAGAATATTTCAGTAAGCCAACACCAACACTTTCATACGTGATCTTGTGGTCTCCCAAGAAAGGAATATTGTTGGTAGCAGGAGCGCGAGCATCGGTCGTGCATAAATCCAACTGATCAACAATGAAAATTTTGCCCTGATGAGGAAATTGGTCACATCAAAAAACCAACGAGGCAACAATAGTCATAGCATAAAACCAACTTCTTCCAAGTAACAAGTGGTAATCGAGGGGAGCATCGACCACCTCGACATCAACAGTAACAATTTTTCCACCCAATTGGATGGGAAGGGACTGTAAAATCCCATGGGGATGAAAACCTCGCCCATCGAAGGCACGTAACATCATTGGGGATTTTTTAAGGGAAGGTGATTTTAAACCTTTCCAACACGCCAAAGACATGACACAAGTTGAGGCTCCCTCATCTAGAATAGTTCAGTGTATTTGTTGATTGTGAACAACAACATCAACTTGGAAAGCAAGTTGGTGGGAGAGTCAAGACACATAATTGTCCAGGTTAAACATGATATGGTTGGACGACTCAGGATCAACAGCGCCAATAGTGTCCAAGATCTTTCTACGTTGACTGGGGCAGTGTTGTAGAACTTCTAACATAAACATAACACATGGTGCTTGAGCCAAATATTCAACAATGTTGTAGTTTTGGGTGGCATGTAAACTAGGATTAAAGGTAGCTTTACGTATAGTGCTCTTAGGAGGGTGTAATATAGATTCAAATGCAAGTTTCTCAATATGAAGTGGTCCAGACGGAGGATTAACCAATGGAAGACTAATGGAGGATGGTGATGGATCTGGTAAAGTACCGGTACCATTAGTGTCTTTTCCTTTGTCAAGGTTACATAGTGTGTCGTATGTCTTAGAGAGTGTGTTCAAATTAATCCCATTAAACATATAAATATGTGCACTCAAGGAGGCCTCATCATTAGGATGGCTAGAAATGCCCCTAGGAGAGGGGGTTTGGGCAACCATGGATTGCTACTGTGGAAAAGGCTGAGTAAGCACAACGGGTTGTGACTTTCCTTGGAAAATTTTGGCCACTTCATTGCAAAGTGGACAGTCTCAAGTGTAGTGATCATCACCACAAATGATACATAGGAATTTTAGTTTTCGTTGTGTTTTCTTTTCGGTAGCAGGTGTTTGAGCTTGATTTTTTTGTTGTTCATTGTTATTTTTTGATTTATTCTTTGAATTCTTCTTACCTCTGGATTGTTGTGAAGGGGTAGATTGAACTGCATTCACCTCAGAGATATGAGTTTTGGGTAAGGTAGAGGAGAGTGTGAGTGATTGGGAAGTAGATTGAGTGTTGATGGAACCGATAACACCATCCGCATGAGATGATGATGATGGCTTAGACGGATCATTATTAGCTCGAGCAACATTCATAAGAAAATCATACAAAGTACTATATTGTGAATAAACCAAATCTAAGTACTGAGCCTGAGCAATGGCTTGTTCCTCTGTGACTGCGCCACCCATAGCAACATCACGAGCGATCGAGGGTAAAAGTGATTTAGTAAACCATTCCATCAATAATATGTCAAGAATGATTACCTTTATCATCCTTCGTCATTGCCTCCACTCATGAATATGGTTAGTGATATGCACATAGTCATTTTGACAAAGGGAGGTCAAGATTTTAGTACCCATCTTGTAGCGAATAGGTAGTTGAAAGTGTGTGAGGAAATACATGGAAAGGGGATTGAAATTATGAAAAGAAGCATGTGGTAGTTCAATATACCACTTTGCTACCAAGCCTGTAAGTGTTCACTGGAAAAGGTGCAAATGTACAGAATCATTCATGAGGGAGTTTGATGAACACCACAAATGGAAATTCATCACATGGTTGTTTGGATCTTCACCAGATTTTCCATCAAATTTCGGAATATCATAAGGAAGTTTAGATGGAATGACTGGCCAAACCGGTGAATGAAAAATATGATCATTCGTTAACCGAGACAAGTCTGGGAGATCCAGAGTTGTAAGAAAAGGTAACTGTCGGTTAATCTGTGGATGATACTAGTGCAGCATAGGAACACCAGTAGGACCATAAACTGGGTTAGGTGGATAGTTGTAACCAGTAGGTCCTCCGACATAAAATGGTTGTTGGCTAGAATAAGTAGGATTCGATGATGGATGAGAAACATTTGCATAAACCGGTGGGTTCTGAGCATTATAGGCTGGGTGATTTGCTTGCCCATAAGGAGGATAAACATTTTTCCCTTGAGGGTGGTGAGGAATAGATCCCGGAGGTGGATACACATTAGACCCATGAGAAGGATAAGGTTGTTGTCCTGGAGAACTCCAAGTGGTGTTCAAGATACTGCCCAGATAAGGTTGTTCGTAAGATGTTCCAGAAGGAATAGGATTTGATACTCCTCCTAGTGGGTTATGAGATGAGTGTCCCCCAATGTGGGGTTGAATAAAAGTTCCTCCTGAAGATACTCCCTAGGATTGTGAAGGGTTTCCAGCAAATGAAGGGTTCCCCCCTACCAACGGTGGATTAACGACTGGGGTATGACTGGAAAACGGAGGGTACCCTCTAGGAGGAGCATGAAAAGGGGGTTGTCCCACGGGAGGGGTAGGCCCACCATAGAATGGTACTCCTCCAGGAGGGAAAGGTTCATTAGATGGTGGTTTCCCTCCAGCTGGTTGTGTTTGGCTGGCAGAGGTCTGCATTCTTGGGTGAAAAGATGTCCCAGCAGGATCGTGTGGAACATGTGGAGCTATAGAGGAAAAGTTTGTAAAAAAAGGGGTAGGGATTGAAGTGACTTGGAGATGAGTAGAGGTGATGAGTCCAGCATTAGGATGGACTTGTGATGATGTAATAGTAGGGTTAATGACCTGATTGACTGGGTGATTCATGGTTTGACCGGATGGTCCTATTTCACTAGGAGGGTCATGAGGATGAAAGGGTTGTCGAAAGGATTCGAAATGTTCATAGAGATCACGTCCCGATGAAGTCCTCCATACAGAACGAGCAGGTGTGGGATTGGTATCTACTGTAGTGCTAGGACAAACATGAGTCCTATACTCATTACCAAAGATTGGTTTTGTGGATCCCATATATGTTTCAGTAAAATTTATCTCCGGTAATCGTGGGACCTCTTCTTCTATGACGTTCCCACAGGATTCCAAATGAAGAAAAAGTGGTTCGAGAGGGGTTACCAACACAGATGTAGTGTGAGAAATGGGATTTTCAACCGTAACCAAAGTGCCTTCTGAGTTATCTAATGGAGGAGCAATAACACTTCCAGCGTCGGATTGATTTTCTACCTCTCCACGGTAGTTGTCTTCTGGAGGGTTAGGATGTAAGGGTTGATAGCCTTCCGGAGGAAGCCCTTGCATCCTACGTGATCAGCAAAGACCTTTATCATCTACAAGATCAATTTTGGAGAATAACAGAACACACTGAAAATCTAGGGCCAACTAACAAAAAGAAACAACATATGCTAATAAAATCTAGGAATCAACCAAGCAAACAAAACTTCTCTCGATGATTGTACTAGTTGGTGATGAAATCCAATGTCATGTGATCAAGTCAAGAAGGGGCTAGGATATGGTGGAATAGTTACAATGGTGACCTGATTAACGGACTTTCACCTTGGTGCAAGCTTCCACACAGTAATTGTGGATTTACCCTCCAAGGATCCCGAGTGAGTTTGACCAATGTTTGTTCCAGGTACAGTGAGACTTCCCTTCACCGTCACCTTGTGTAAGTACCTAAATATTGTGGCTACTAAGGTCACCAACTCACAGTCAGCCCCTGGGTGGGTATAGTCGACAATCTAGTTTGAACGTAAGGGCAGGGTATCGATCCCAAAATCAACTTGAAAGGCTTCCACTCAACATTGTGGGTATACCTTCAAGCGACCCCCATAATATGATCTGACTACTACAATCAATCAAACCACAGAGGGATAATCTCCATAGCTTTCCCAAGTGCGACCTCCTGCGTAACCCCTGTGTGAGAGGGGGATCCTAGAAAACCGATACGACAATTGGATTTGACTCTCCCTAGCTCAGGATACTAATGTTTTTTTTGAAAACTTTGGAGAGTTGTACTCATAGCCTAATCCAGAGTGCTAATCCTAGTCTAATGTTGGTGGAAGATCCTAAAAATAAAAAATGTTCTAGATAATTTTTAATTAGCATTCATTTTACAGTTGTTCTTTACTAAAAGGGTGTATGAAAGTGAAACAGATGGAATGATGACTCAATTGCCAAAAAATGCATAAAAGATGATAAGAAATCATTTCTTTTCAATGAATGCCTATTTAAGGGAGAGAGAAAGAGTTGTTTTCACTATCAAACACTAATAAGGAATGTCCTCAATCAATTTGTTCTCAATCAAATCCAATGTAATGCTAAAAAATTTCAGAAATGCCTTCTAATATGCAAACCAATCACTAATATGTATCTTTGTTGTTTGCATGTGAGTGATGATTAATTCAATGAAAAACTTCTCCTACCAACTACCCTTTCAGATCAAGGAGATTCAGACAAGAATAAGTAGATTTCACACAAACAACACACCCTCTTTCTATGATTGAAACAAGAAGCAAAAAAGAAAACAAAGCAAATCAAAAAATCTCAAACAAAAGAAATATGCTAAGAAAAAATGACCTCAAAGAACCAAATGAGATGATTCACAGATTTTTGATGCCCTTCACCAGAGTTCCCGCTCAGTCAGATAAGAGAGAAGAAAGTAGTGGATTGATTCCAAGTTCTCAACAGTAGAAAAGCTCAAAATAAGGAAGAAGGTCACAAAATATGAACAACAAATTTCTTATTTCTTAGAAAGCAAAGTGTCAAAGGTCAATAGGAAGAAGTATTGAAGCACAAAGAAGTTGAGCAAGGGAAAAAACAGAGACGAGACTTCAGAAAAGAAAATCATGGAAGGTGTTTTTGCAAAGGAAAAGGTGGCGCTCTGGTGTAAGGGGAACCAGAGAATTATAACGCTCTTTTCAAAGCCAACAGGGAGTGCCAATGCTCTGCTAACATAGGCAGGGGAGCGTTGGTGTCTTAAAACCTAGAAAATTGTCAAAAAAAAAAACAAAAACTCAGACAAACTTTGTCAATCACAATGAATGTGATGGAATAAGGATTCAATCAGCATATTCAATCAGACATATAGGGTGAACAAGGTCTAAAAAGAACAAAGGGTAAGACAAGGTCTATGGGGAAAACCAAAACTGAAAGTTTCGATTCGATCCCCAGTGGAGTCGCCAATTTCTGTTGTAGGAAAATCTCCTTGTGGACAGGTAGATTTCCTCTTGAGAGATAGACTCTTAACTCTAAGACAGAAGGTGCTTAACATGGACACTAACTTCCTTTTAGATCTAATCAAGCTGATGAACAAAAGAGAAGGAGGAAATCATGTACCTTATGAACGTTGTTTGTCCCTGCAAGGTCCAGGATGTGCTTCGATCTTGAGATCCTTGGTAGATCCTGCAAGACAAACAATAGTACAAACAACTTCCTACTCTACTTAGATTAGCTAAAACATAGATCCATCTACTATAGACAAACTTATATGGAACAAGTACAAGTTTTAAAGAAACAAGCCAAGCATTGATTATATTGATGAGAACAAAGTGTTACTTACATCCATGGATGTAGTGCAATAGCTTCACCAAGCTCTCCTTGTCCAAAACCTTGCTTAAACAGTCCACACACAGAATGTTGATGCTCCAAATGACATATTCCTCATGAGATCATAAGTTAGATGCTTAACAATTCTTTCCATCCCCCCTTCCTCCATGTAAATCCCTTATTATATAAGATTTGGTGAATTAACCACCATGGAGAGGATCTCTCATCATATCCACTAAGAAAGGGATCTCTAAGATATTTAGGGAGAAAATATATCTTAAGGATTTTGAGGAGGAAATATCTCTCAAGGATTCTAAGGAGGAAATATTTCAACCATCCATGAGATCCTCTACCTTCCCTAAAAAATAGGAAACCAAATGTGAGGTGGATTCTCACACTTAATTACCTTCTTTTTCATGAATATTAATAATAATTCATGTGCACTTGATTCTCACACTTAATCAATTCGCTTTCCATGAATATTAATAATAATTCATGTGTACTTGGTATTTTGGGCTTCATGTAATATATCCCTCCTCCACATTGACTAGGTATTATGACATAGGTTATTCCATGGTGTCAAGGTGTATAAGACACTTATATGACACTTTACGACACTTAGGGCGAGGTACCTAGGTGTGCAAATTTCATGTGTAACAAAAATGACAAAAGATTACTCGATTACATGCTAATGGTTTCACAAGTGTGAGAAATAATTAAGACTCTCCTCAGAGTTTTTCCTAAAAAAACTTAAAAGCATATGTACATAAGAAAAATATGCAAAGCCAAATAAAAAAGGGTGGACCCCTACTCAAACATCTCATCCCTAGACCTTTTAATCTGCAATAGTCAACACTTCACAAAGTTGGTTAGACTTTAGGGCATGGATAAAATATAAAAATAATTTAATTTTTCAATAAAAAGTGGTAAAAAACAAGAAAATAGGCCAAAACACCATTTTTACCATTTCATTTACAAATTTACCCAAATAGTGCCCCAAAACCATTTTTCTCCCTGAATTTAAATTGTCGATTGTGGAGCATGTGGTGGATCATTTTGCGAACCGTCTCCGTCAAACATGTAATATTCTTCTTATTTATCTTTTCATAGTTTCAAATTTTATTTTCATTGGTCAAATTTGGATGTTAGGTCAATTTTTTGGGGCTACCTGCAYGTTGAGATCATTACAGGTCCACTGTATCGTGAACTGTGACGATATTGCATCATCGCAGGAGACCCCATAGGAAGGGTGCGATGATGTCTCTCTATGTGAAAGCGCAACCCTACRATGACCACAATCAAAATTTTGAAAAGATAAAATAAACTAGCAAAACCCCCAAGAATGAATTTTTTATGTTTCTAATCTTCTTTTAATGTCCCTTGGTAGGGTTTCCTTGTTCAAKATTCTTGAGTGGCATGAGCGAGAGCATGAGGAGGAGGATTATTTTGTCGAGAATGACCCAGGCACAGTTATGGCTCTAAGGAAATGTGGGTTACTCAAGTTTTTCATGATTCATGGCACGAGAGCCCAGTTGAGGCTGCTAGAGTATTTGGTTCACATGTGGGATGTGAACGAACAAGCCTTTCGCATGGGTGTTCATACACTCACAATAGATATAGACGATATCTATTTTCTGATAGGGTTGTCTTGCAGTGATTCACGAGTATCACTCACAGGCAATAGGGGTGGGGGTGAACCTATGGAATACTATGTTCACCACCATTGTGTGCCAGGTACCGAAAATCACAGTGGAAAGGTAACCATTAGAGATGTCTAGGATTTACCATTGCAGATCATCCTTTACACCTTTACCTACATGGCATGGAGTGTAGCTCCCCATATGGATTTGCAAATCCATTTTCAATATGCTATAGCGTGCATGGTGTTATCACATAAAGTTGTCCAGGGCCACGATTGACAACCATGAGCATAGAAAAGAAGGAAAGTGCAGTTTGCAGTGGAAATATCCCTTTTTCATTTTGATGTGGTGCCATCTCTAGACACAGTTGGAAGGTTTCCACAATTGGTGGGTAGATAAAACGTTTTCATGGGGCGCTAAAATAGTCAGTGTACCCTAGATCTTAGATCCCATGCAAATCAACGACCTCAAATAATTTCGGGGCCGCAACATGCTCGGGCGTTAAAATCCAAAGGGAGGGCTGAAATACAAACCATGATATTGAGGGGAGGCTACGTGGTAGAAAGTGGTACATTTCGGGATCAAAAGCGCTGTGGGTATAAACCGCTTTCAACGGACCCAAAATCACGTGCTCTTACGGGGTCGTATCAAACAACAACACATGATCTCCCCTAATAGACAAATCATATCCTGATCTCGAGGAGGTTTCATCCAATGAACAAGGTTTGACTTTGTAGCCTCGAAGCCACCTTCTTATTCAACTCCCAATCCATCAGCAGTGCGTGGCAGTGAAGCAGGGATTCCCAGATCACATATTGTTATTAGATCGACAACCAGGTTTCATTACAGGGATGAAACATGCTCAAACGATAAAAACTTTGAGCGGTCCCACAATTGAAACCATGGTATAGGAAAAGAGCTATGTGGTGTAAGGTGGTGGATTGCGGGCTCAAACGCAGTGTGGATCCAAACCACCTAAAATGGCTCTGAAATCACATGCTTATGTAACATCAAATCTGACAGAAACATGTGGATGCCCCCTAGTTGTACAACCACGCTCCTATCCCGAGTAGGATTCAATTAATGAAAAGGGACTGGTAGCTGAAACCTCAGCTCAATCCATAATTAGAAGGTGTGGGAGCTATGGCCAAGGAGACAAATATGTTAGCCTGAGGTACCATGATGGATGGTTTCTTCTTGTAGGCCCATATTTATCTGAGCTTGTGTATGACAGGAGGAAACACACACAGTCTGACAGAAGGATGTGCAGACAAAATATTTGAATGGGATGGCCAAATCACACTCCTTGCAGTTGTGGGATGATTTGATTATAAATAGATCAATCTTAGATTTTGTAAAGGGGGGTTCAGAGGCTGGAGGGCTGAGATAGTTTTAGGAAAAGGGATATGTATTTTCCAGTTGTAAGACTGAGGGGCTGGATTGTAAATATTATGTTATTGCATATTTATTTTAGTTGTTTTTATCGGTCTGTCTTCTTAGTTTACATGTTGTTCTTTTTTTCTTGTCTGGATGTAATCTCTCTGATCTATGGATTCCTGAGGTGGTAGAGGATATGTTTTCATCTTTCCCATCTTTCATGGTTCATCATACATTTTCTATTTTTCTCGTTTGGATGTAATCTCTCTGATCTATGGATTCCTAAGGTGGTAGAGGATCTGTTGTCATCATGCCCATGTTTCATGGTTCATCAAACATTTTTTGTTTTTCTCGTCTGGATGTAATATCTTTGATCTATGGATTCCTGAGGTGGTAGAGGATATACTATCATCATGCCCATATTTCATGGTTCTTTAGACATTTTCCGTTTTTCTTCTTGTTTGGATGTAGCATCTCTCTGATCTATGGATTCCTGAGGTGGTAGAGGATCTGTTGTCATCTTGCCCATATTTCATGGTTCATCACTCAGACATTTTTTGTCTTCTTTCTCCTCATCACCACATAAATCCTTTTGTCTGATAGGAAGTTTAAATGCTTTCATTATCATGATACTTATGAATCAATAACCCAATGTTTGAGGACTGATATGCAACAACCTTTGTTATCTTTCCCTTTCTTTGTGGTCTTGCCCTGATCCACCTACTCAAACCATTTTAATCCATTTCACTTTTTTTATGGGTATTGGGCTTATCCTCTTGCAGTCAGAGGGTGATTCTCAGTGCTAAAATTAATGGTGTCATTTCCAGGGATGAAAGTGAAGATATCTTCCCTGAGAGAACAATAATGAATAGATCCAGTTTTAGATGGTGAACTAAAGCGGGACACATTATTTTGAATGCTTATCTTTCACCATGACAACTCCATTATTCAGAATATGTTGGTGACTCCACTAGAAGGAGACAAATCAAATGTATATGGAGGATATCCCAGCTAGGAGGTTTTCCCCACTCAAATTCTCACCCATATATGGTTATCCACATCATGTTCCTCATATCAATGAATGGCATGATCTGCTGCCAAGAATTTATGAAGGTAGGAATGACAACCCTCTTGAACATGTTCTGGGATTTCATGCTTTGATACAACAACTTGACATCCAACATGAAGACATACGTATGAAGTTGTTTATGTACTCTCTTCTTGGAGATTCTCGTATTTGGTATCACTCTCTTGATATTTCTAGCATTTTTTCACTTGAATAGTTTCATGGAGTTTTCAATATTCATTGTCAAAATTTTTATTCCTCTGAGTTAATTTGTCGTAGATTTTATGAGGATTATAAATACTATGTTCAGGATGTGAGAATGAAGATTATAGCATGGATGAGGAATCAATTTTTTCTCTTCCCTGTTCATCTGCATCTGATGAAAACTGTGTTTGTTGTCTTAGTAAAGAAAGTGCATAAATTGAGTTTGTTTTGGAAGTCGATATTCTTTGTAGCCTTGTCTCTAAAAATCCTAGATATGAGTAGCTTATTTTTGACTCATATGATGATGATAAGATATCTCTTCCTGGATTGAATCTTGAAAGGAAGCCTGTGTTTAATAATGGACAATAATTTTCTCATGTTGAGAAGAAGATACCTCTTGGTATGTCATTTGAGGCTCCCCATTTATTTGATCATTATGGAGACAATGATGAAGATGCTGAGGTGTTTTTTGTATTAGAAACAAAAGTCATTAACATCCAACCTTCTAATGAAAGCTTCTACCAATAGGAGCATCATAAAGAGGAAGAGCCATCCATTGATATACATGATGAGATTTCTTGCCATCAACTAACAAATGTTATCAGAGAAGGAAAAAAATAAGTGGATCAAAAGCCTGCATCAACCTTTCACTCACTTTTTCTTGCCAAAAACATTCAACCATGTGTGAGCAGCTGTAAAGTAGAGAAGGCTTTATGTTACCATCCTAGTAGGTTTTATCACCTATTTTATGACCCTATAGGGGAATACATGGGGTTTCATTTCCTCAATGTATTGAAGCCTCCAAGATTTATTTTACCTTCATCATTAGGAGGAAATCTAAAGAATGTAATTAATTTTCTATCACAATTTCATTGTCCCTTGCTGAGCAGTGGCATAGTAAATAATTTTTCATTTAGGAAGTTACTTGAATGGCTACGGTGGAAGTTTGATTTCACCTAGCACGATGTAAAAAATTAGTTATTCTAGGATTGTACATAAATAAGCTCCTTCTGGTGCACATGTGTTTGTTTTCTTTTTGTAAGTAGAATAGTGTACATATCAACTTGCTATCTTTAGTAAAATGTATTTGAGCTCAAAACTACAACCCAAAGGATAAGGAACTAGAACTGCACATTCTTGGCATCTCCTAGGAAGCATGCCATCCCCTATGGAAAAAAATGTTATCACATAAAGTTGCCTAGGGAAAAGGTTGATATCCATGAGAGCAGGCAAGCAGGCGAGTGTAGTTTGTAGTGGCAAGATCCCCTTTTAATTTTGATGTGGTGCCATCTCTACTATTCTCTAGACATAGTTGGAAGGTTTCCAACATTGGTGGGTGAATAAAACTTTCGCGGGGGTGATAAAATAGCTAGCGTGCCCCAGATATTAGATCCCATGCATATCAACGACCTCAAATCATTTCGGGGCCGCAACATGATCGAGCATTAAAATCTGAAGGGCGGGCCGAAATCCAAACCACAATATTGAGGGGAGGATATGTGGGGGAAAGTGGTGCATTTCGGGCTCGAAAGTGGTGTGGTTCCAAACCACTTTTGATGTCCCTGAAATCACATGCTCTTACAGATTCGTATCAAACAACAACACATGGACACCCCCTAATAGATAAATCATATCCTAATCCCAAGGAGGGTTCAACCAATGAATAAGGTTTGAATTTGCGGCCTCGAAGCCACCTGCTTATTCAATGCTCAATCCATGAGCGATGCATGGAAGCAAAGCAGGGCTTTCCAGATTATAGATCACAACTAGATCAATGGCCATGCTCCATTGTGGGGACAAAACATGCTTGAATGATAAAAAAAATTACTAGTCCCGCAATTGAAACCATGGTATAGTGAAAGAGCTATGTGGCGAAAGGTGGTGCATTGCGGGCTCAAAAATGGTGTGGATCCAAACCACCTTGGATGGCCCCGCAATCACATGCTTATATAACGTCAAATTTGACAATAGCACGTGGTTTCCCCCTATTCATCCAGTTGCGCTTCAATTTTGAGGAGGATTCAGTTGATGAAAATGGACTGGTAACTGAAACCTCAACTCAATCCATAATTAGAAGGCATGGGAGCTATGGACAAGGAGACAGAGATGTCAGCCTAAGGTACCATGATGGATGGTTTTTTCTTGCAGGCCCATATTGATCTGAGCTTGCATCTGACAGAAGGAAACACACACAGTCTGACAGAAGGATGCACATATGAAATATTTGAATGGGATAGCTAGATCACACTCCTCGCAGTTGTGGGATGATCTAATTATAAATAGATAAGTCTTATATTTTTTAAAGGGGGTGTTCAGAGGCTGGAGATCCGAGATATTTTTAGGAGTAGGGCTTTGTATTTTTCAGTTGTAAGCCTGAGCGGCTTGGATTGTAAATATTATGTTATTGAATATTCCTTTGAGTTGTTTTTATCAAACTATCTTCTTAGTTTACACGATGTCCTATTTTTCTTTTCTGGATGTAGTCTCTCTGATCTATGGATTCCTGAGGAAGTAGAGGAGCTGCTGTCAACCTGCCCATATTTCATGGTTCATCAAACATTTTTTGTTTTTCTCGTCTGGATGTAATCTATTCGATCTATGGATTCACGAGGCGGTAGAGGATCTACTATCATCGTTCCCATATTTCATGGTTCATCATACATTTTATGTTTTTTTCGTTTGGATGCAATCTCTCTTATCTATGGATTCCTGAGGTGATAGAGGATATGTTGTCATCATGCCCATATTTCATGGTTAATCAAACATTTTCTATTTTTCTTCTTGTCTAGATGTATCATCTCTTTGATCTATGGATTCCTGAGGCAGTATAGGATCTATTGTCATCTTGCCCATATTTCATGGTTCAACACTTAGAATTTTTTTGTCTTCTTTCTCCTCATCACCACAAAAATTGTTTTGTCTAGGAGGAAATTTAAATGCCTTCATTAGCATGATACTTATGACTCCATATACCAATGGTTGAGGACTGATCTGCAACAACCTCTGTTATCTTTCCCTTTGTTTGAGGTCTTTCCCTGATCCACCTACTCAAACCATTTTAATCCATTTTACTTTTTTTTTTAATGGGTACTAGGCTTATCCTCTTGCAGTCAGAGGGTGATTCTTAGTGCTAACACATGGAACCCAAGGTCTTCAAATGGTGTGAGGGTGTCCTAAAAATCATGAAAAAACAACTCACGAAGTGCCAAAACGATCAATTGAAACAATTTGGATACGGGTCCATTTTGGTATCCTTATTTTTAAAGAGAGTTCATGTCCTATGTCTGTAGGTGGAGTGGGGTATACCCACTCCAAAATATCCACAAATGAAGAGGTGGGTGGATCTTATTTTTGTAGGTTTGACAAGCATGGCATTTCTGGATGACAATAATGCAATCCTTAAACAATGAAGGCCAGAAATAACTAGCTCATAAGATATTTTGGGTAGTGACATAACCAGACATATGAACACCACATGCTCCATAGTGAGAGTCATTCAAATATTTCTCAGCTTCATCATAGGTGATGTGGAGCTAATTATATCTCTATAATAGCTTACATAAAATTTCAACCCAGGGAGGTAAATTTAGAGGCATAAACACCATATGTGCTGGACTGGAACCTAATTGTCTACTCTGCTCTAAGCCTAAGTTATCTCTAATCTATTTCATTTATTCTAATTTAAACAAAAGCATTCTAACTAAAGCATTCCCATTTAAATTCTACAACATTCAATTCTAAACAGAAATGAAATATCTTTAACAACTACCTTTGAATTAATCTAGAAGTAAGATGTCTATTTCAAAATGAAACTACTTCAGCAATCAAACTAAGTAACAACAAATTATACCAGAAACAGATTATGTCACAGAAAGTAAACTAATGACACATAAAACAATGTAAGGTGCAGAAAGTGAACTAAGGTGCAGAAAGTAATCTAAGGTGCAGGAAGTATTCTGCACCCTTACAAATGTACATCTATTTAACATTATATGTGCAATAGAGACTGTGCTATTTCAGAATCTAAAGCTACAACAAGTAAACCCTAAGATATTTGAAAGCAACTAGTTCTATTTTATTAATACAAAAACATTCAACAAGTAAACTAATCCTACCTTCTATTTCTATTTCTATCTTAGATCACTATTATCGAATCTTTCAAACTCCAAGCTAAAGAAAACTATACTAATTTCAGAACTAAAACTTAACAACAAACAAAAACCTTAAAATCTTATAGCTAAAGGCATTTTACTCTATTATGAATCTAAGAAACTAAATCTCATAATTAAAACTATTCTTAAAACAGGAAACGATATCAAGAGATACAGTCTATGAGGCTTCAGATTTCACAGAAACAAGTTATAACATAGATGCAATGAGTCGATCTTTCTTCTAAACTAATAGTTACTCTATTCATTAATCTAACAATAAACGAATGCTAACAATAACTTCGAGCAATGTAAATCTATTGTTTACTCTGTTCTGAATATAACTCTGACTATTGCAAATGTAATCTATCTAAGAACTAAATCCATGAAAGAGAGGCTCATGGTCTTCTTGGTGGATCCTTGCCAAGAAAACCACAAGTCCCTTAGGAACTTACAAATTAAATTCTAAACTGAAACCATCAATCTAAAATAAAGAG
>ML791494.1:355033-366925 GCA_009831015.1 Picea engelmannii | reverse complement strand
CGCAGAGGGGGTACCCCCCCTATGCACTCCCCCGCGTGGAAGAGTGTACATACTTCTGGGGTGTAAATACTTCATGGGGTATAAACATGGCTGAAAGCAAGGACCTCTGAATCAGGAAGATAATCAGGCTCCACAACCAACAAAACTACTAACAACATTGCACCCAGGAGGAACAAAAATATTAGACCCTCCGGATGGATGATGGGAAAGATTAGAAATGGAAATGTTCAAAGCATTATACCCAGGTTGCGGTGACAGATTTGATCTAAGTGAAAGTGGTGTTCCAATAGGAGTTTGAGTGATTACCACATTTCTGGCAGAAACAGGCATAACTTGTGAGACCATGGAAAAGTTAGTGAGATAGAGAGGAAGAATCATGTGAGAACCAACCAACAATTGGTCTGAAACTATGAAAAAACTAATGGTTGTGCCATTAAAATTATCTAAATGTACTGTATAAGTAGTGTAATTCACAGGCGTATGTGATGCCATAGGTTGAGTAATATCCTCTGACGTAGATGACTCATTCCTAGTTTTTCAAAAATATCTTGTCCCGAAGAGGTTCTCCAAAGAGAACGAACAGGACTAAAAGAGCTAGGATCAAAATTTCCAGCAGTATGAACTGGATTTCTAAACGACTCACTCTAAAAATGTGGATCGTCTACACCAGACTATGTATGAGGTCCAATAGGTATTCCAGTATAATCTTCAGCAACAACGTCTCCTGATGAATTTATCCAGAGAAAATGTGGATATTGTACAACACTCAATAACGGATTTACGAGAAGTATGGATTCCTCCAATGGAGTAGAACTTCCAATCTCAAAGGTTATGTTGTTATTGACTTCTCCTTCAAGAGAACCCTCTGGTGAGTTAGGAATAAAAGGAGTGTATTCATCTGAATCTTCCTGACGTAACCCTTGCATCCTACGTGAACAGGGAGGGCCGATGTTGGTCACACCAAATAAAGAATGAAATAAATATATGGCCAACTAGAGAAACAAACAACACTCACTAATAAAATCTAGATATCAAACATTCAAACAAACCTTCTTATTTCAAAGTCACTAGTTGGTGATGAAATCCAACGTCATGAAATCAAGACAAGAAGGGGATGGGATAAAGCGGGTGGAAAAGTTACGTTGATGACCTGCTTATCGGACTTACACCCTAGTTCAAGCTCTCACACATAATCATGGGTATACCCTCCAAGGAGACTGAGCAAGTTTGGCCAATGTCAATTCCAGGTACCGTGAAGACTTTCCCTTCCACATTCACCTTGTGTAAAGACCCTAAAGATATATGCCACTAAGTTTACCAATTAAAACAATGATGCCTAGGGAAACAATCGACAATCTAATCCATGCACAAAGGTAGGGTATCTAAGCCTGAAATCAACTCGAGAAGGTCCACACATGATTTTCTTCTCAATTGACCCCCAATAATACACGCAATATCTACACTAAGACCAACAAAGCAAGGTGAGTAACTTTGTCAGTCCTAATGTGACCTCATGATTGACCCTTGTTTTAGAAGGGCTTCCTAGAACAAAATTTAGCAAGTGAATTTGAGCTCTCCCTATCACAAGATACTATTTTTTTTTTTTGATTCTTTGGAGAGTGTGCCTTACAACCTATTCCAAATCACTATCCTAGCTAATTTTGGTGTAGAGAAGTTCTAGAAAATAAAAGTTGCTAATAGATTTTAAAAGTGTGTTCTATTTTAAAGGTTGTTGCTTACTCAAAAGGGAAACATAAATGAAAATGATGATGTATTTGACCTTGACCCAATAAAATGAAAGAATAGTGATATGCAATCGTTTAATTGGATGCAGTAGGGAGAAGGTGTCTCTTTTTGGAATACAAAAGTTGTTGGTTGTGGAGCCTGATTATCTTCCCGATTCAGAGGTCCTTGTTTTCAGTCGTGTTTATACCCCATGAAGTATTTACACCCCAGAATTATGTACACTCTTCCATGCGGGGGAGTGCAAAGGGGGGGTAGCCCCTCTGTGGGGTCTGGGGGCAAGTGGGCCCCCAGCGGGGGTTCGGGTGTGAAGCCCCCGAAGGAAAAATTCCCTTGTAAATGTATATTGTAATTTCATTGTAAATCTGGACCGTTCATTATAAGGTCACAAATCTAATGGTAGAGATTATGTTAGGGTTTTTTTCCCTAGAAGGCAACCCTCTTTTATGAGGGAAATGTATTACGGCTATGGATGATGGTGAATATTGTATTCTGAGAGAGGCGACTGTGACAAAAAGAAGAGGAAGTTACAACGGGTTTTGCTGTAGGTTGTATCTCTTCATTTGTTGGATAATAATAAAGGAAGGACCTGACAATTTCTCTGGTGGATGTAGCCCACACTGGGTGAACCACGTAAATCTTTGTCTCTCTTGTATTGTGTATCTTCTATGTTTTGTTTTCCGCATTTGTTTTATTTTATTGCTCCGCGGTCCTATTTTTCTAACAAAATCTACGAAACACGATTTCTCAATTTTTGAATGAAAAAGATTCCAAATAATTAAAAACTACTAAATTTTCCAATTTTCCTCTTTTTACAGATATTTGAATACAACAATTTTCTTGTAAAGGCTACTAAAAAGAATAATGATGTCAGTTCTTTCTTTCTCAAACCAGATCAAATATGTAATGAAGAAAATAAAGCATAGTCCAAGAAAACTAGCACATTCTCAACGATATTCCCAAATCAAACTCAGAATGTATACAAAAATGAAACGATAAGAAAACCTTTTGTCAAATACAAACAAAAATTGTCTCTTAATCAATTAAAAATCCAAAAAACAATCCAAAACTCCAAAAACAAGGAATCCTTATCAAACAAGCACTTGGGACCAAGATCTTGAGATTATATCCTTGTGACAAGAAATCAAAAGAAAAACGTGCACAGTTTACAAAGAAGACTTTCAATTTTAAAAAATAAATCAAATGCAAGATTCAAAGTTATAAATAAATCTTTCACTAGTGTCAGAAGTTCATCCCAGACAGTAGAAGAAAAATTGGGTAGAGAAAAGAAAAATAGTTATCACCCAACAATTCCTATAGGAATCATCGTAGGTTGTAGAGGAACACAGTGCGACGATCTAGGATTGTCACAGGCTGTCAATAAGGCATAGTGCAACATCATCGCACTAGTCTGGACTAGTAGAGTGTGATGATAGATGATCGTTGCAGGATGAAAATAGGGTACAGTGCGATGATCTATGAAAATAAAGAAAAATGGGAAGAAATACAAAATTTCTCAATGAACCTTCAGATCCAGGGAGTCAAGATGGATCACCCACAAACTCAGAGAATGAAAATAACCAAACAAACGCAGGCTAAAATAAAATAAGAGGCAAAAAACCAAAAAAGGTTGTATCCCCAGTATGGTTGCCAATTTTGTTATCGGACTAATCGGTAAGTGCAGACACAAATAGATATCTCTAACTTCTACAGGAATCTAGAACAAAACAAGACAGAATACACACTTCACCTTAGACCTCATTGCCATATAAACTCATTTAAAGAGGTACAAGTGACATACCTTTTAAATGAAACTTGATCCTCGCTAGTGTAGTCGTTGTAGCTCCTTCTTTGATTTTGCGGGATGTTGAACCTGTTTAAGAAGCACAAACCAACAAAGAGAGAGAGAGATCAAAGATATATATATATATATTCCAATGAATTCTATGTATAAGATCAAGGAATTATACAATAAAAGTTAAGACACCTTTATAGGGAATAAATGTATTTCTGCATTATATTAAATGAAAAGTGGAGAATACAATCCATTCCTTGATGTTGCAAGGTCCCCTTTCAATGGCTCTTTTCTCCAACACTCACAACTTTTATCCAATGCCTTTGATGAAGAATATGTAAGTTTTAAACCTGTGAAGTAAAGCAATGCATACAGATTCTTAAGAAAAACTGAATTTAATCAATGGCTCATACACAGAGTACACTGAGATTTTATACCAGAAACCCTCAACCGGGAAAACCTTTCTTATATTAATTATATGGAATTTCACCATTCACCATACAATATATATACAATGTTTTTAGGTATTTCATAGATACCAAAACCCTAATCCCTTAATACAGGATTAATTTGTCATATCTGACACGCCCACACACACACATGCAAAGAATATAACACATACCCAACATTCTCCCACTTGTTGTTTTCTTTTCATCCAGGGGTCCAAGGGATTATATAGTCAACAATCTAGGGAAATAATGACCATTGTTACTCTACACTAGGAGATCTTTTCTGTGCTTACAGACTTTGTCAATGAATCTGCAACATTCTTCAAAGTGTCAACCTTTTCCAGCAACACCTTCTTTTCCTCAACCATGTCTCTCACAAAGTGATACTGAACATCAATATGCTTTGTCTTCGAATGATAAGTTGGGTTCTTTACCAAGAATATTGCACTCTGACTATCACAATCTAATCTCACTACTTGTTGTACCAACCCAATACCCGAACACAATATTTGTAACCATACTTCTTCCTTGCTTGCATGAGTGGATGGCATGTATTTAGCTTCTGTAGTTGAAAGTTCCACTACAACCTGTCTTTTTCTCATCCAACTGATTGCTCCTCCAAATAGGTTAAACACATACCCACTTGTAGATATTTTGTGGTCCATATCTCTAGCCCAGTCTGCATCAACAAATCCATGCATGCCCACCACTCTGTCTAATCTTGGTCTTCCTTGGTAGCACAATCCATAACTGGTAGTGCCACGAAGATACCTGAAGAATCTCTTTACTATTGTCCAATGCTCCTTCCATGGTTTTGACATATACCTGCTCAAAAATCCCACTGCATGTGCAATGTACAGTCTAGTACACACCATTGCATACATCAAACTGCCAACTGCACTGGCATACGAAACCTGGGACATGTCCTCTTCTTCTTCCCGTGTCTTGGGACACTGATCTGCAGATAAATTTACACCTATAGGAATAGGAACCTTGACCAGTTTACTTCCATGCATATTAAACCTATGCAATATTGTCTCAACATATTTTCTTTGATTCAACCATAGTTTCTTATTTGCACAATCTCTTTTAATATCCATTCCCAGAATGAGGTTAGCAACACCGATATCCTTCATGTCAAATTTGGAGGATAGCTAGGATTTCACCTCCCTGATAACATCCATGTTATTTCCTACCAACAACATGTCATCAACATACAACACTACATAAATGAAGTGATTACCAACTTGCTTGGAATATACACAGTGATCAACCCTGCTTCTTACAAATCCCAATCCAAGGATGTATGTGTCAAACTTTTGGTACCAAATCCTAGGTGATTGTTTCAGACCATATAGTGACTTCTTTAGCTTACAGAACAACTCTTTCTTTCCCTTCACTACAAAGCCTTCTGGTTGCTTCATGTAGATTTCTTCTTCCAAATCCCATGTAGGAATGTTTTCTTCACATCCATCTATTCCACTTCAAGATCAAAAGAAACAACAATAGATAAATGAAATCTAATAAAAGTTAACTTAGCAACATGAGAAAAAATCTCACCAAAGTCAATTCCCTCTACCTAGGAATAACCTTTTGCTACTAACTGAGCTTTGTATTTCTCCACTTTACCTTATGAATTAAACTTCTTCTTAAACAACCATTTGCTACCAACAGATTTTCTTCTAGTTGGCAACTCAACTATATCCCATGCCTCATTCTTATCCAAGGAATCCATTTCTTCAACCATGGCCTTCTTCCAGAGTTTACTATCCTATGAATTCACTGCTTCCCTGACAGTTATGGGATAATCATCAGTAATAGATAAAGCCAAATTGGAACGGAAATCAGGTGGACTATACCTTTATGGTTTCCTTTTATCTCTCACTGATCTTCTCAATACTAAGGTATGAGATTCTTCTTCTTCTTCTTCTGCTTCCTCTTCTTCAGATGATTCAAATTTTGCATCATCCAACTCACACTCTATTTTCTCAGGTTTGTCTTGTGTTGGTAGGAATTCTTGTTTGGACACATCTTTTACCTCTTTGAAAACAACATCTTGACTATAAATAGTCTTCTTGGTTTTTGGGTTCCAAAGTTTATAACCTTTCACACCATCTTTATAAACAATAAAGATACACTTTTCAACCTTTTTATCCAACTTACTCCTATTTTCCTTTGGAACATGTACATAAGCATCACAACCAAACACTCTAAGATGTTGAAGAGAGGGTTTCTTTCTAGACCATACCTCATGTGGAGTTTTATCAGCCAACACTAATGAAGGCAATCAATTGACCAGGTAACATGTTGTACCCATTACCTCTGTCCGGAATTCTTGTCCTAACCTGGCACCACTGAGCATGCTCCTTGATTTTTCCATCAGTGTCCTGTTCATCCTTTCTGCAACTCCATTCTTCTGAGGAGTGTATGGAGTAGTCTTTTGCCTTGCTATACCACACTTATTACAGAATTCTCCACCATTATCTATTCTCAATACCTTTATTTTCTTCTCTGTTTGATTTTCTACCAGAGCCTTAAACTCTTTAAATTTATCAAATACCTCATATTTATTTCTAAAATAAATCCATGTGTTCCTTGAAAAATCATCTATGAATAAAACATAATACACAGATTTACCTAGGGATGGAACAGGAATAGGTCCAAACACATCATTGTGTATCAACTCTAAGATCCCCTTTTCTCTTGTAGCACCAGATGGGAATCTTACTTGATTTTGTTTACCATATATGCAATGTTCACAGAAATCAAAATCCAGAGTGAAATTTGACATACCTTCAACCATACCTTTACCGTGTAGTGTTCGAAGGCCCTTTTCTCCAATATGTCCCAATCTTTGATGCCACAACATGGTCTTCTTTCCAAGGACAATATTGGTCTTGTCTTCTTTATTTCTCTGTTCAGGGAAAATAGAACTATTACACCCATTAGTATAAGTGCTTCCCAACAACTTGTACAGAGTTCCACACCAAACTCCTCTCATCAACACCATTGCTCCTCATACCATCTTGCAAGTGTTCTTTCCAAATACAGTATCCACTCCTGCATCATCCATCTTGCTTACAGATATTAGGCTCATGGCTAGTTTTGGAATGTGTAGAACCCCAGGGAGAGTTCTAATCCTTCCATCTTTTAGCAACAACTTAACCCTTCCACATCCCAAGATTTTTGTTGTCAAGTCATCTTCTAGGAATACATCACCACCATCGTATTTGTCATATTTAGAGAACCAATCCCTGTGAGGATTCATATGGTATGACGCACCTGAGTCGATCAACCATACATCATGGTATGCATGTGTACTTGTAGATGCCAGGTAAACATCACCTCCTTCTTCAGTGGACGTTTTCAACTTTGTGGAAGAGATACTATCATATCCCTTTCGTTTATCAACCTTCTTAGATTTGCAATCTTTATTATAATGCCCTGTTTTACCACACTTCCAGCATTTCCTCAAATATTTTCCTGGAGACTTATATCTACCTGTAGATTTAGATCTCCCCCCCGAAGGCTTACCAGGATTCTTGTCTTGGATATGACCTCTTACAAATAAAGCATCTTTGTTATGAATATCCATGCTTTTCCGCCTCATCTCTTCAGATAACAAGGATGAAACTACATCCACATACTTCAATGTAGATTGAGTGGTACTACCAATTGCTACAACCAGATTATCCCAGGAGTCTAGCAAAGAACATAACAAAGTAATACACTTATCTTCTTTTGCAATTGTAATATTAATAGAGACAAGTTGACTTACCAGAGTATTAAAGGCATTTAGATGTTTTGTCACAGAATCTCCATCTTCCATCCTAAGATGATACAAATTCTTTTGAAGAAACAACTTGTTTACTAGGGACTTTGATTGATACAAATTCCCCAACTTATCCCATAGTAACTTGGTTGTAGATTCTCCCAAGACATTCAACAAAACTGAATCTTCTAGGTAGAGTCGAATAGTACTCCTTGCTCTTCTATCCAACTTCTCCCAATATTCCTTCGACATACCAGTAGTTGGTGTACTAGTAGGTTGTGTACCAGTAGCCTGTGTGCTAGTAGATGGTGTACCAATAAGTTGTGTACCAGGATCCACAACGATCCATTGTTCTTTGTCTACAAGAAGGTCCTCCATATTGAGCTTCCACAGCTCAAATTTTTTTATCGTTGAACTTATCTATCTTGATTCTAGATGAGCTCGCCATTCCTCTTTCTATAGTCAAATATCCACTGCAAAATCTCCCACTAAACGCAGGTTTATCACAGACCTAAGATAAACTTGATATATCAAGACCGAGCCAAACCCTTAACAACAAAGGCATCCCTCTGAAGCCAAAAATGAGCTCTGATACCACATGTAAGTTTTAAACTGTGAAGTAAATCAATTCATATATATTCTTAAGCAAAACAACATTTAATCAATGGCTCATACACAGAGTACACAAAGATTTTATACCGGAAACCCTCAACCGAGAAAACCTTTTTTATGTTCATTATATGGAATTCCACCATTCACCATAATATATATACAATGTTTTTAGGTATTCCGTAGATACCAAAACTCTAATCCCTTAATCTGGGATTTGTCATATCTAACTCACCCACACACACACATGCAAAGAATATAACACATACCCAACAAAATATCCATAAACTGATTTAAAGAACTAAAACAAAGCTCTCAAGCATAATCTATAGTAGAACTCTTCATGAATATGCAAGCCATTGCAAACCTTAGCCTTTTCCATAAGGTATCTCTCTTTATATAGGATGAAAGAGAGATGGATGAGAGGATTAGGATGATCCCACTAAATCAAAGAAGCGAGTAAGATC
Organism: Picea engelmannii; assembly: GCA_009831015.1. NCBI lineage: Eukaryota > Viridiplantae > Streptophyta > Pinopsida > Pinales > Pinaceae > Picea > Picea engelmannii. The sequence continues at coordinate 358,090 of ML791494.1, read as the reverse complement.
CAAATCGATCGGAGGCCACCTCATCTTCTAGAATATTCCCTTCTAGAACATTTGTGAATTTTGAATTTTCCTTTGCTTAAGCATCGTTGCACCCTATGCATGGGAAGCATGTGATGTTGTCACATTCCAGTTTTAGTGCAAAGTGATATGATCAATCATCGTCACACCCCATGCATACAACAGGGTGCAATGACCTTCCTTGTTATAGTTTTTGAAAGAGGAAAAGTAAACCACTTTTCTCATGAAGTCTCTTTTAATATTTTCAGGGAACATGAGCACATGTTGTCAGTTGATCACTGAGGTGACCAAAATTATGTGTAACATTATAATTGATGGTTTTTCAGGATATAATTAGATTTTTTTTCATGAAGATGATAGAGAAAAGACTAAATTTACTACTCCATGGGGAACTTTTATGTATGATAAAATGACTTTTGGTTTAACGAATCCATGAGCAACTTTCCAGAGAGAAATGGATGTCGCATTCATCGATGAGACAAATAAGTTTGTTGTTATTTATCTAGATGATCTGACATTTTTTTCAATTATGATGCAGAACATTTGGTGCACCTCAGACAAACTTTTGACAAATGTAGAAAATTTGGTTTGTCTCTTAATCCCAAAAAATCACTCTTTTCCATGCAAGAAGGTAAAATTTTAGGACATATAGTTTCAAAAGATGGAATTAAGGTTGATACTAAACGCGTTGAGGCTATTGACCTGATTAATATTCCTAGAAATAGAAAAGAGATTTAATCGTTTTTGGGAAAGATCAATTTTTTGAGGATATTTATTCCTAACTTTGTTGAAATAATCAAATTGATTACAGATATGATAAAAAAGGACAACGAAGTAAAATGGACTGCATAAGCCAAAGCATCTTTCGAGTGTGTTAAGAAATCCATAGGAGAAGCACCGGTATTGGTAAGTCCTGCCTATATAAAATAATTTTTAATATTCTCCTTTTCTTTTGAACATACTCTTGTATTAGTGCTCCTTCAAAAGAACGAAGAAGGATTCGAACAACCAATATCCTTTTTCAGCAAAATCATTAGAGATGCAGAGCTAAGATATGATATTCTTGAAAAACAATCTTATGTGATGGTAAAGGCTCTCAAGTCTTTCCGAATATATGTCTTACACTCCAAAATAATTGCTTATGTTCCAACAAATGCAATTAAAGATATCTTGGTATAGCCAGACAATGATGGAAGAAGAGGCAGATGGTTGGATTAAATTCAAGAGTTTTATTTAGAAGTCAAACCAACCAAACTTGTGAAAGGTCAAGGTATGGCAAGGCTATTATCATAATCTAATTTCAGAGTGCTTTGAATGAATAACTTCGAATCACATGATTCTCTTCTAGATATAGAGGATATTGATGATCATTCACCCATTATTTAGATTGAAGAAAAGTTTTCCTCCTCATCTTGGTACAATGATATTGTTACATATCTCCTTACTCTTCAATGTCCAAGTGACATGACTCCTTCAAAATAAATAACTTTAAAGTTACATGCAATTAAGTATTGCATTATTGATGGCAAGCTATACTGGAAAGACCCTTTGGGTTTCTTGTTATTTTTCTTGATAGAATCTAAAACAGAAGGTGTCATTGACGAATTTCATGAAGAAGTATGTGGAGGACATCATGCCTGGAGAGTAACATCTTACAAAATTTTAAGGGTAGGATATTATTGGCCAAAATTATTTATTGATGTAAATGAAAGGGACAGAGCTTGTAATTCATGCCAACTATTTGCTAGTAAGAAAAATATTCCTGCATTACCTTTAATTCCAGTAAAATTTGAAGCTCCTTTCCCACAATGGGGCGTAGAATTCATTATAGAAATTCATCCACAATCAAGTGCTCAACATAGATGGATTCTAATCACTACTGATTATTTTACGAAATGGCTTGAAGCCATTCCAAATTGTAATGCTACAAATTTAGTATTGATAAACTTTTTGGAAGAAAACATCCTAGCAAGATTTGGTTGTCCTAGGAAAATAGTTATTGATAATGCTCATGCTTTTAAATCTATTGCAATGATCATTTTTTGTCATAAATACAATATTATTTTAGTTCATTCTACAACTTATTATCCTAAGGGAAATGGGTTGGATGAATCATCTAACAAGAGTTTGATGACTATAATAAAGAAATTTTTGACAGAAAATAAAAAATCTTGGCATATACACTTAAAATATGCCTTATGGGCAAACCGAATTGGCACCAAAAAATCTATAGGTATGTATCCTTTCAAATTAGTCTATGGTACTGATGTTATTCTTACTATTAATATTTCTCTTCCTGTGATGAAACTCTAGTAGGATGCGAATGAAGAATTGAATGATGTTACGAGAAGAATAAATCAAATCATCGAAGTTCAACAAAACAAAGTAGAAGTGGATGATAAGCTCCAAAAATACCAGGATAATATGAAAGCCTTTTTTGATAAAAAAGATAAAGACAAGGAGTTTCTTCCTCACGACTTAGTTTTAAAATGGGAATCTATAAAGGAAGATGAAGAGAAACATGGAAAATTCAATCTCTGGTTTGGACCTTTCAAAATTGCAATTGTTGAGGGACAAAAACTCATTGTCGCTGGAAAATCTTAATGGAGAGATTCTCAAGGCCCCTATCAACGAGAGTTATTTAAAACATTTCATGCAGTAGTTACATTTTAAATTTCCATTGTATATATTGGATTGGATTGACATTGCAAATTTTAATTTTCAATTTTTCTTTTCTTTTTGTAAATTATTTGAGTCATTTGATCATGTGTTGTAAATATTTTCAATAAATTTATGATTTCTTGACATCATTAAAATGAAAAATAAAAAAATGTATATATCACACTCCACTCTACAAGATTATCTGATATTGTGTATTTCATTTCTTTTGTAGAATAGATTGTTGGATCATGTTGTCATTGATGCCAATGGTTTCATTACTTGGGAGATTGTTGGATCATATGTCATTGATGTAAATGGTTTGGTTTGATTGATGTCATTGGTTGATGTCAAGTAATTGATTGATATGATTCCCTTGAT
>ML791494.1:281723-310662 GCA_009831015.1 Picea engelmannii | reverse complement strand
ACCTTATTTTATCATTTCTTCTTTTAGGTCACTTTGACTTCTTTGACTTTGGGGGCTTCAAGCCTTCATGTGAGGGTCCTTCATATTCATAAGGCCATAACTCTCAAACCAGGAGGATTTATGTGACATTCCACATACCACCAAAAATGTCATGACAAGAACTATCCATCTAGGATAGTTTCACCAACAATTTCCTTGATCTTCATCTAGTTATTCCTCATACAAGCATGGGTCCTCCAACCTTTCTTCTAGGATAACTCAATCCGTAAAGCGTCTTCCCGTGAGGGATTTCACCATAAGGGGACCACTTTGGAGTTCATTTGTTTGTACACCTTATCAATCATGATAAGACAATAATGAGTCATCTATACATTTTTCCAACAATGCATCATATACCAATGGAACCACATTGATCCATCTTCATCATGTATCAATGACAACTCATTGATCCATCTTCATCTATGAATTCTCATCAAGGAAAATACATATTATATTACATAAATCATCAGTCAATCAATCCTTTGACATTAATCAATCACTTGAAATCAATCAATGATATGAATCAATCAAACCATTGGCATCAATGACAACATGATCCAACATCTTTTTTCTCAGTTCCCAGCAATCACAATTTGAGGTCCCGACAACAGAACCATTTGTTGGCACAGGGGTAGACCCAGGGTTCAATGCTACAACAATGCACCAAAAAAACCCTAACTACCGACCCTTTCAACAACATCTATGAAGAAGATGAAGTCTCAGCTGAGGTAGAGGCAGAGGGGTTGCAAGACTCCAGTGTTTGCAACCTTAGCTGGAACACAGATATGTGATTGTAACACCTTGACAAAACACTTAGAAATATAGTTCATCAATGTTTAACCAATATCTACTTCACAGGTAAATACCTTAATTATAGAGTATCACAGTATTCAACCAGATATAGCATCTAGAAGCACTTAGCATGATGAAACATATCAGATCTAGCAGATTCAAGTACTAAGCACATTCACACAGCTCAGATCTAGAATTTACTCTCATTATTAAGCACAAAGAAACAACATGTCTACCTATCAGTCATCTATATCAAAGCACTAAGAAAGTAAATACATCAATACATCGCACAAAGAATTCACAACACAAGATGTACATCGTTCACCCCCACCATGGGGCTACATCCAAAACTCTTCGTCTTCTTTATTAGCTTTCTTGAATCTTCTTACATGCACATAGCCTTCAGATCAACTTCACAGAGGATAGGAGATCTGCACACTCTTCGTTAGATCCTCCTTACCCAAGCTAGGTTACAACACAAAGCCTACATGCAATCCTTACAACCACTTGCACTCAGCCTTGCAAACATACAAAAATCACTTACAACTATTACTTTCACTCAGTACCACTTACAACTGACTTGTCATTCGCATTAGCCATTCATTTTGTGCTCACTACATCGGCTAGCATCTATTTATACATTACAAAATTGGGCCTAAACATGGGTAAACCCATGGGCCAACATTCCTATACCCATTACATAATCACAAATCCCAAAAATACCTAAAAGGGGGCCGAGATCCCATGATATCCACTTCATCTTGCGCTCCGCCTTCGACAGCCTATCGAAGTCAAAAAAATAGGTCAAACATGACCAAGGATCCTCAAAACTTGGTCAAGGGCCAACACATGGTTCACACATTTTCAGTTGACACATGGCACCTCTCTTTTCTTAACATGTCATCAAGAATGACATCATCTTTTCCACGTCAATCTGGGAGGTTTCCCTTTGGGAGTTTTAACAAAGATCAAGTTTACAAACCACTAAAGTATCAAAGCGTCGAAGTAATGAATATTACAAAAAGTAAAAATTGTTTTAAAAATATTAATAAAACATTTAATTACTTAGGTTAATCATGATTAAGTATTAATTAACTACTCTGCAGTTTCAAAGTTCGAGAGATTTCCATCCTGTCACATCCAAATATTCTGAACGTCAAACCGTCGAAGTATTAATGACATTTATGATTGATTAAGGTTAATGATTTCAATAAAGATTGTGAATCACAGTTAGTAAATTCCATTAAGTTTCTGATAAATTCTTCATCAGTATATCTATACAAAGATCGATAGACTTTATGAATAAAATACTTCGAATTTCAAAGTTATTTTACCATTTGCTATTAGTATTTTTTCATGTAATGAAAAGCTTACATACTTCTCTTGTTACAGGAAGGCTAGTTTTATTTTCTTGAGGATTATGGTGCCACAAAAAGTTGCAAAGAATCTTGATGCATCAGGTGATGATTCCAATCCAAATGCAGATGTTCTATCAGAAAGAACTCTGTGAGTTATAGATGCCATTAAGTCTTGGAAGCAGGTTTTTGATATCTTAGAGCATGAGATTATTAATTGTCCAGATGACTCTATCAAGGAAGACAACGAGTCCTTTTCATCCAAGCTCAGATTGGTAGCATAGTCAGAACTGCACAATGTTTCCACACAGCCTATAATTATACCCTACAATGATATGATAAATTGTTTTTTAGAACATGTCAACATTTAAACCAGAAACGTCATCAACCACCAGTAGACCGTCATCGGCTCTTTTTGACCAAATAATATACAAGTAATGTATAAGCTTTCCCCTACACATAAATATATTTACAATGCATCTTTTCTTCTAGATTTTGATAAAAGAGAATGCACTCAATAGGGTAGGTCATGATATAATCAAGACCTGGTGGGGACATCCAAAAAAACTCATTGTCGATGCTCATGGTATGTATTCCATAGCGTTCTTAGATGATCATATGTTATATTGATCTGTATTTTATGAAAAGAATGAAATGAATATAGATTCTTAACAGATTCTTAACACAAAATAACAGAGATACAATAAAACTGGTTTTCTATTCAATAATGAAATAAGATGAAACTGTAAAATGCAGTGGAAACAAGCTTGTTGGAATGGTGGCGGCTTATCTCTGAGAAGAGATGTGACGGATTCACTCATTCGCAAGAAGATGATTACAATGAGGCTCTAAAGGAATTTTACAATAAACAGGAATGCCAAAAACCCTAGACATCCAAAAACCTAACCCTAGGAGATGAAGCACCAAAAGTCATGTGGGCCTCGCTTGGGAAAGTTAGTACATTAACTTCCTGGGGTTGTAACTTTTGCATACGATATCCATTTTAGGCATATGTAGCCCATTGGGAGGGTATATAGGAGGAGATTAATTTTGGGGCCTTAATCATGCCTTTGGCTATCATTTATTTGGGATGATCCAGAAAAACCTTCATTTAGGCCCTCTTAATGGCCCCGGAAGTGAAAACTACTAAAAATAGTAAATTGTCAAAATTGCCAGAAAACTGTTTTGAGCCAGTTGGAAAAGGTGGGTGGCCACCGATATCCATCTATATCAATTCTCCCTCCTTAGGAAGAAATGGTATCCATTATGTTGAGTTCCCCCATCAAATGAGGAAATTTCTGTTGAATTTGGCCTCGGGTGAGCCACTTGCTTGGTGCAGGAGTTGCCCTGCTTTGACGACTTGATAAAGTTGGATCCTTTGTTCTTGAGTTCCCTTGATCTATGTGTCCACAATCTTATCATTGGATTCCTATTGGATGCAGTCGGGGTTGAGATCTATTGGTGTCAGTTATTCTGCTACGTCTGAGGTGTCCAATAATGGTGGGAAATAAGGGCGAAGGAGATCCACATTAAACATTGGGTGCAGGACAAGGAAAGGAGGAATGTTGAGCTGAAAAGAATTATCCCCCATGGCCTTGGTGATGGTGTACGACCCATAACAGAGTGGGAAAATCTTTCGATGGGGTCGTGTAAGGCGTTCTTTCTACATGTGCAACCAAACTTTGTCTCCCACCTGAAACTTATGTGGCACCCGATGTTGATCATGGCGCTATTTGTACTTGTCATTGGACTTCTGTAGGATATCCCAAACCTGTTGGAGGATTTGATGGAACCTCTCAATGAAACAGGTGGATTTATCATCTTTAGTTGGAATAGGTTATGATTCGGTCGAGGTGACTACAAGGGGAAGTGCAACATCTATGGAACCCAATGGTTGGAATCCCAACCCGACCTGAAAGGGGTTATGGCCAGTTGAAATATGCAGGGCTCAGTTGTAGCTATGTTGGACATAGGGAAGGATTTCATCCCATGTGTGAGGGTGCTTTGAATTACACATGCAAAGGATATGCACAACCATTCGATTTATGACATCGGTTTGTCCATCTGTCTGGGGGTGGAAGGCCATGGATTTGGTTAGCTTGGTGTCCAGCAGTGACCAGAGGCTCGACCAGAATGTGCTGAGAAATTGACTATCCCTATCTAAGACAATGGTTTGTGGGAGTTCAAAATGTACCCAATCCTATTCAAAGAAGAGCTTGGAAGTGGCCTCTATTGTGATGCTCTTCTTGCAGGCAACCAGAATCGCCATCTTAGAAAAGCGGTCAACAACCACAAAAACACAGTCATTTCCCCACTTGGTGGATGGGAGGCTCGAGATGTAGTCCATTGAGATGGATTCCCATGGCCTATCAGGAGTAGGAAGAGGGGTGTATAGGCCCTGTTTCTTAGTGGTTGGTTTGGTAATACAACAAGTAGTGCAGGACCTGATATACTTGTTGATCTCCTCTCAGAGTTTCAACTAGTAGAAATGTTTTTGTAGCATCACCATTGTCTTTTCGATGCCAAAGTGTCTTGCCACCCGACTGTAGTGGGCTTCCCAAATCATCTTCACTCACTCTCTTGATGGAAAATAGATATGGCCCAGACAACACAAAAACCCATCTTAAATATAGAAATTATTGACAACTATGTTTGCACCCAACATCTGGTAGGTGGTGGCGAAGTTTGGGTCTGTCTCATAGAGTTGGGTCCATCTAGAGGTCTCATGGTCACAAGATTCTAGCACCGTGGTGAGTGTTGCGACTGGTGGTAGGATGAGGCAATTAGTGATGTGATTGGTTCTTCATATTTTATACTTGATGTTGAGGTGGAATTGTTGCAAGTATGTGGACCACTTTTGATGGCAGTCATTATGCAATTTTCCTTGTGTCTTCATAAACTGCAGTGGCTTATGATCAGTGTGGATGACTGTCTCCTTCCCAAGAATGTAATGTCTCCACTAGTGGTAGGCTTTCACAATGGAGTACATTTCTTTGTCGTAATTAGGGTACTTACGGATAACATCGGATAGAGTCTCACTATGATAGGCCATGGGGTGACCGTGTTGAGTGAGAACAATGCCCACAACATAGTCTGAAGTATCTGTCTTGATATCAAAGGTATGTTGCAGGTATGGTAGTGAAAGTACTGGGGATGAGAACAAGTGATGCTTCAAATCATCGAACACTTTTTGTTGGGACTGGCCCCATGCAAATTTTTCCTTACCACCACCCCTGATGATTTGGATGAGGGCCCATGCAATATGGGAGAAACCCAACACAAACCTGTGGTAGAAATTGGCAAGGCCTAAGAAGCTCCGAAGCTCAGTGAGTGTGGTTGGGGTTGGCCAGTCACAGATGACTTGGATCTTGGCTGGATCTACATGTACACCATGTTGATCAATGATGTAGCCCAAGTAATGGACCCTGTCCATGCCGAAGGAGAATTTTTCCAAGTTGGCGTATAGCTTGTGCTGTCGTAGGGTGTGCAGAACCTGGTGAATATGTTGCAAGTGTTTGGCCCAAGTCTTGTTGTAAATGAGAATTTCATCCAGATACACCACTACAAATTATTGGTGAATGGTCGCAGGATATCATCCATCATCCTCATGAAAGTGGTCAAAGCATTTGTCAAACCAAAGGGCATGACCAACCATTCAAAAAGGCCTTCCTTTGACTTGAAGGCAATCTTCCATACATCTGTCTGTTCTATCGAGACTTGGTGGTAGCCAGACTTCCGATAAATCTTACTGAAGTATTTATCCCCCATGAGTTGATCAAGGAAGTCATCGATTCAGGGAATCGGGTACTGGTTTATTACTGTGATTTTATTCAGAGCCCGATAATCAATGCAAAGTTGTGAGGTTCCATATTTCTTCTGTACCAGCATGATTGGGCTCTCGAAAGGTGATGAGCTAGGATGGATGTGCCCCTTGTGGAGCAGTTCTTGGATTTGTCACTTGATATCCTCATTCTCTAACATAAATCAACGATAGACTAGCCCATTGGGAAGCGATGTACCAGGGGTCAAATCGATGGGGTGCTTGACCTGGCAGTGCAGAGGTACCCCGGTAGGTGAGGAGAAGATATCTGAGTATTCTTCCACGACCTTATTCTTCCACGACCTTATCTACTTTCTTTTTTTGTGTAGAGAGGTCGGCCGTAGAGACCCTAGATGTGGCTATGATCTTTTGCTTATTCTGAGAGCGAATCATGAAGAAGATAAACTTCCATGTCTGAGAGATTACCTTCCTGCATTGCTTAGCATAGATCAAGGAAATAGCACTAGTTGGGACTGCCTCATGTATCCTGTACAATTTCCTTTTCAAAGTAACAATAAAACTACAAGGCCTAGACTCATACACAGCATGAAGTTTCCATAAATAAAGTTGGCCCAAAATAACATCACAAACTTCGAGAGGAGAAACATCACACAATACCTCATCTTTGAAGGGCTTGATATCGTATGACAGTCGACACTGTTGGCTGACGCAGAGATTGCTTCCTTAGCAGAGCCATCCAATGGTGTAGGGTTGTGGGTGAGGCATTGTGGGTAGGGACAACCGCTTGACAACCTCTATAGATATGAGGTTCTTCTGGCTACTGCTATAAACGATGAAGTGCAGCGGGGTGCCTTTTACCCACATTTGTGAATGGAAGAGGTGCTCTCCTTCTTCTGGCTCATCTGGTTCACCAGGATGGAGCTTGGTGGTAGCAACGGTGGCATTGGATTTTGTGTTAATGATCCATCTTCCCCTTTCTAGTTCTGGCTGAGAGTCAGAATCCGCATCTGATTCAGAGGATTTCACTTCGGCCACCAGTGACTTCTTTGAGCAACAATCAACAGTGTTATGCCAAGGGCTCTTATGGAAGTCACACCACTTCCCGATATATTTCTTTGTCTTTCCAGTGTCATTCTTTGCTTGCGGCTTGGACTGGTTGTCCTGATACTGTCCATATTTTATTTTTCCTTTGTTCTATGGGTTGGGGCCGCCCTTTCCTGGATTTTGTTGTGAGGGGTTCCCAGGACCAAATTGTCACGTCTTTTGTTTGAGATTCTACTCGATTTTGACGGCATATTGATAGGCCGCAGACAAGGATGAGATGTATAGAAATTCCATTCTGGTCTGGATGTATCTATGCAGAGCACCATGATACTTGAGCACTAGATGTTGCTCTGAATCTTTGATACCCATCTTGGTGCACAAGGTATGGAAGATATTTGTGAAACCTGGCACTGCTTGGTCTCTTTCTTGCCTCAGTGTGGTCCATTTGGTATATAAGTCATCATAACTTCCAACAAGGTAGTATTTTTCCTTAATAGCATCCCTGAAGGAATCCCAGATGTCTATGACTACAAATAATGAGGGTTCCTCTATTTCCTTTTTCTCACAAAATGTTTCCCACCAATATTTGATATGGGGGGCGACTTTGAGGAGCGCAAAAGTAATATTTTCTCTATTCGAGAAGTTATGGAAAAAAAAATACCCTTCTTGCAGATTCAACCACTTGTCTACAACATCTCCATCTATCTGACCTTAAAATATAGGAATATCGAAGTTTATTTGTACCTTGAATGGGGTGGTGCCTCCACTCAAAGAAGATCTGTTGCCTATTGGTATCCGTCAAAGGATTTGCGCGAAACTATCCATCATCTCGTTCCTCTGTTGCATGAGGGAATCCTCAATCAACAATTTGAAAGGATCTCCTGTCCCATCATATTTATTTTCTCCTACCATGAGAGGTCGCTTGGGCATGCGATATATTGTTTCTCAAGAGAAACAATCTCAAGACCCAACTCTTTGTACTCTGACCTCGTTGGGGACATGCATTAAGATGATAAGGAGAAGATCGTTCTAATACCACTGATTCAGATTTTATGAGTAGAACAAAATGAATACAAATTATTAACATATTCTTAACACAAAATAACAGAGATATAGTAAAACTGGTTTTCTATTCAATAATGAAATAAGCTGAAACTGTAAAATGTAGTGTAAACAAGCTTGCTGGAATGGTGGCGGCTTATCTCTGAGAATAGATGTGACAGTTGCGCTGATTCACAAGAAAATGATTTCAATGAGGCTATGAAGGAATTTTAAAATAAACAGGAATGCCAAAAACCCTATACATCCAAAAACCTGACCTAGGAGATGAAGCGCCAAAAGTCATGTGGGCCCCGTTTGGGTAAGTTAGTACATTAACTTCCCGGGGTCGTAACTTTTGCATATGATCTCCGTTTTAGGCGTATGATAGCCCGTTGGAAAGGTATCGTCAAGGAGATTAATTTTTGGGCCTCAATCATTCCTTCAACTATAATTGAGTTGGGGCGATCCCAAAAAACCTTCATTTAGGCCCTCAAAATGGCCCCGAAAGTGAAAACTGCTAAAAATAGTAAATTGTCAAAATTGCCAGAAAACGTTTTTGAGCTAGTTGGAAAAGGTGGGTGGCCATTGATATCCATATGGATCATATATATATCCATGATTCTTTGTCATCTATTTGGGAAAAATAACCCTACATATTTATCAGTTGAGTGGGTAGCCATAATGAATGAAGTATTCGAGGGTTATACCTTCAATTGGGATAAAATGTTATCTGATAATTTGGCCAAGGAAAATTTTGAGTATAAATCATCAAAATCAAAAGGGAAACCTGCTCCTTTTTACATGTCAGCATATATTATGGATTCCATTTGTTTCATGACCCCATTCCCCCTGATGAACTAGAGTTGGACCACAGCCAGTTCTAAGCCAATACATTTCTACCACTCCAAATTATGGGAGGAAAATGCCAAATATTCCTTTTACAAAATCTTTCACAGTGTAGTGGTACCTTTTCACATAAATATCTATGGCCACTCATCGCCCAGGATTTCAGAAAATATTATGGGGAACTTAGGCACACTTGCAGACTGGTTTATTATTGGCCCTTGACGAAATTTGAGGATCCTTGGTCGTGTTTGACCTACTTTTGGGACTTCGACAGGCTATCGAAGATGGAGCACAAGTCGAATCAAATATCATGGGATCTCGGTCCCCCTTTAGTATTTTTTGGGTTTTGGGCTTATGTAACGGGAATGGGGATGTCGGCCTATGGTTTTACTGATGTTTAGGCCCATTTTGTAATATATAAATAGATAGCTAGGTGATGTAAGAAGAGGTCAGAGTGTGATAAGTTATAAGTGTTAATTGCTAAGTGCAGATGGTAATTGTAATTTCTTTGTGCATACTGTGTGAGACTTGCAAAGCTAGGTGCAAGGGATTGTAAGAGACTATGGAAGGCTTTGTGTTGTATTTCAGGGAAGGAATATCTAGTGAGGTGCACAGATCTCCTGTCCTCTACGGAGTAATATATCATGGCTCTATGCATGTAGAAGATTGACATAAAGAAATAAAGAAGAAAAGTTGGTGGACGTAGCCCCAGGGTGGGGGTGAACCACATATATCATGCATTGTGCTTGCTATGTGCTTTATGGTTTTCCTCTTGTCTATGTGGTTAAATGCTTAGTGAGCCAATGTATGTTAGATGAATCTGATATGGTAGCTTAGTGCTGAATAATGTGAATAAATGATAGATCTTACCTATGTTGGTATGCTTAGTACTTGAATCTATTGGATCTGTGTGAATACTGCTCTGATCTGTTGCCAGGGTTTAGTTGTGTTGTAACTAAGGTTGAATATTAATGAACTGTAACTACTAAGTGATTTTTAAGGTGTTGTAATCATATATCTGTGTCCCAACTAAGGTTGCAGACACTGGAGTCCTACAACCACTCCTTCCTCTAGCTCGGGTGAGACTTCATCTACTTCACAAGTGTTGCCGAAAGGGCCGGTAGTTAGGGTTTTGTTGGTGCACTTTTGTAGTGTTGAACCCTGGGTCTACCCCTGTGCCAACAAATGGTTCTGTTTCCAGGACCTGAAATTGTGATTGTTGGGAACTAAAGGAAAGAAAGAAATCTTTGTGCGTAGATCTGTTGCCTTAGTGCGCAATATTCTACTTGACCTGTAAATCTCTGTGCTAAGAAGAGAAGTCAAATCTGAAGAAAACATGTAAGATATAGAATCTTTGTGCTCCGATAAAGGTAAGAATAGTGAAAGTTTTAGATCTAGAAGCTTTGTGCTCTGCTAAAAGCAATATTAGTGGAAATTTGTGTTTCAAGACTATGGATCTAGGTATGTTTGATAAATGTTATCCTAGTCTGAAAACTAGGGTACAACTAGAAGAGAGAAGGTTTGATATGAGTAGATTTGATAGAAATAATGAAATATATGTTATTCCTATGCATAGAAAGAATGTTTGGACTAACAAATGGATGCAGGATCCTATAAAGAATATTTGCATGTTAGCTACTATGATCCTAGTGCACAGTACAGGAAAGGTTGGGGATCATTTAAGAAAAAAAGAGTATTAACCCTTTGTTATAGTTGCAGAAGACCGATACATCTTACTAAGGAATGACGTGGAAGAAGACCTAATTGTCTTTGTCATAAAGTCATGGACCATGAAGTTTTAGATTGCCCTAGAACGATTGCTAATCTTGAAAGAATGAACATGAGACAAGAAAACCTTAAGGAAGGTCACAAAACTGAGACCATGGAAGAACCCCAGATAGAATCAGAGATTGTACTACTACAAATGAAAGAAACCCTAAATGATCATAGAGATATCAACTTATTAGATATCTTCAAAGAAAAAGAATGCATAGAAGCAAGAATAGGAGACTTCGACATAGACTGTGTTCTGGATGAGGAAACAAAGGTAAATATCATGACAGAAAGAACTTAGGAAGCTTTAGAAAATCCTGATATGACTCCTTCATTGGGAGGAATAGGATTATTCAGGGGAAATATGATAACCCTATGTGGAAGACTCACCCAGGTATCTATGATTTCTCATGGAGCTTCGACAGAGGAATATTTTGAGGTTGTTAGATTCATTGAGAACAATGCTCTATTTACTATGTTATTAGGAAAAACCTGGATTGAGAAAGATCAGACTAGAAGAAAAGAAGAGGAGGCCCTATAACATCCTGCCTCTGGCTGGTGTGGTGAGTCGTGACAGTGTCTCGAGGGACTTTTATTAAACCATGGTTATTGCGTACCTCCCGAAGGGGATACATGCAGGAAGAACACAGCAAGATAAGATCGCAACGTTGAAGTTCAGTGACTTCAACTTAGGTGACCGCAAGAATTACAACATGCTTGTTCCTTACAGGTATCTGACCAGTAAGAAGGGGAAGCACTAAAAAATAATCCCCTAGCCATGGACTATGAACCTTGCACAATCCATCCTCTTGAACGTGATGAATATCCCACACTTTGGAAGGCACCGGAAGGTTAACGCGTGTGTTAAGATCATTATCTCATGTTACCATGGAGACTACCTATGGCTAGATAGATGCAATACAGTTGATTTGACACTAATCCATAGGATCACTGGATTGAGCATGCAAGGACCTGACCTGCAAGACTTCTACCCAAGGAAGGATTCTGACCACGCCCTGGCATAGAGAATTAAGGACACTTATGACGATGTAGAAAAGGGAACGCAAGGCTACAAGGTAGCTTCCATCCAGAATGGTGTTGTGCGCTTGGCCTGCTAGGTGATTGCAAGGAATCTAGTGAGGACGAACTGACCTACTCAAGTAACAAGATTCGTTGTTGACCTAGCTGGGAAATGTGTAGAAGGACTCTAGATGAACTGGGTGAAGTACTTGGTCAACCAACTAGAATTATACTGCCGCGAAGCTCAGGATCAGGGCTATGAGTTCCACTTTAGTTGGCTCTTGATCCTCATTGCATTTACCACTTGGGAAATGCTAGAAGGTGTGACCTTCCTGGACATTGCATTTTTCAAGCCACTCACTGTGAAGTTCACCACACTTTGGTATTCAAGCGATATGGGAAAAAAGTGGCAGTCGAACGCGGTCTTTCATACCTATTATATTCAAATGAAGAGGGCTATCAAATTTTTCCCTCGCATGATGTCAGACACCCTGCATTAGTTATGATCCCTCATGAAGTTTTGCGCAAATCGACACTTCATTTATATCACCATGCATGCATATGAGCACAAATAAGAGCTTCAATCATACTACAATCTCACAGAGGAGGACCTTGAAGAGATCACCAAGGACTAGTCAGTAGAACTTCTCATCCCCGCAGACCCCACAGAAATGTCAGACCTCGAACTAATCGACAACATTGAGACCACTCATTAAGAAAAGGATCATCCTAGACCTAGCATAAGGAAGAAGACCGAAGAGGTCCAGAACTTGAGAAACACATCGGAAGGAATTGCTTCAGTATCACCTGGACAAGGGGGTGATGATGAAGTAGAAGAGATAAATAGAAAGGAGGACCAAAATAAGCAAGGTGAAGTAACACTTCCTAGGGACCCTACTGATGAGGCTGATCCCTTGAAGAAAAGGAAGGTTTCTCCCATGAAACCCACTTCCCGAAAGAAATCTAGAGCCACCTTGACTAAGATGCAAACTGTGCTCACTATGGATGACTTTGACTTTATCATCGCAGTTGTAGTAGATGCCTCATAGGACATCTTGCAGAAACATGAAGCCAAGAAGGAGGAGATGTATGATAGAATCGAGGTTGAACTCAGAGTGGTACAACAGGCCCTTCAATCTAGCTGTGAAGTATCCATTGTGCCCCCACCATTAGAAGCACCTGAGTTGGGAGATGATCCTACCCAACTCTGCAGACTAGCCGATGCGATCAAAGCTTACCTTCATCGTGCATAGGAAGGAATGAACAAGCCACAGAGGCTCTAAAGCAAGTGAAAAAGTAGTCATAGAGCAATGTCAAGTTGCGCAACAAGAGAAGGATGCCCTCCAAGTTAAGTTTGAAGAAGAGAAAGCGTAGTTGCTTGCAGAGTGGGTGGGAGTAAGAGAAGCAGTCAACATAGCACTTTGATCTATGACAGGCTTAGAGAAAAAGGAGGAAGACCTAGTGGAACATCAAGTAGAGCAGCTCACGAAAGCTATCCAACAGCTTCAACATAGAAACGCAGACCTTGAGCTATGAACAGTGCCAAGTACCCTACAGGATGTGTGAGATCAGAAAAAATCCACTGCCCAGAGAGCAGTCGAGAGGATTAGAGCATTCGCTTTGGAATGAAAACATATAAGTGCTCACAACACACAGAATTATGAGTGAATCACTGAAGATACTGAGTTGAAGGTAATGGATTCACATCTCCAGGAGGAAAAGCAGCAAGAAGCAACAATACAGGTGCATTTGAAGCTCATGTTAGTAGTTGAAAGGATAAAGTGATCCCAAGAACAATGCATTTCTCAACAGAAGGTCCACACCATTCAGAGAAAAGTCATGGAAGTGACTCAAAGGCTCCAACCAGTCCAGGATGAAGCTTGCCAACTGTTTGAGGAGATTGAAGGCTAAGGCGTAGAGTTAGAACAAGTAGTCACTGCAATCGAACATCATTTAGAGGGACCTGTCAACGAATAATCCATCCAAGATTTCACTAAGCAGGAGGCCCTGGCACAAAAATAGGTCGAAGTAGCTCAAGCCAAGATTGAGGCTTTCGAAGCACAACTACCCAGACCAGAGTGACTCGGGATGAGTCACAGGTGAGTTTTGGGGGCTTGTTGGCCCTTGACCAATTTTTGAGGATCCTTGGTCATGTTTGACCTACTTTTGGGACTTTGACAGACTGTCAAAGATGAAGCACGATTCGAAGCAGATATCACAGGATCTCAACCCCCTTTTAAGGCTTTTAGGGTTTTGGGCTTATGTAACGGGAATGGGGATGTCAGCCCATGGGTTTACCCACGTTTAGGCCCATTTGTAATATATAAATAGATAGCTATATGATGTAATAAGAGGTCAGAGTGTGCTAAGTGCTAAGTGTTAATTGTTAAGTGCAGGTGGTAATTGTAATTTCTTTGTGCATACTGTGTGAGACTTGCAGAGCTTGGTGCAAGTGATTGTAAGAGACTGTGGAAGGATTTGTGTTGTACTTCAGGGAAGGAAGATCTAGCGAGGTGTGAATATCTCCTGTCCTCTATGGAGTAATATATCATGTATCTATGCATGTAGAATATTGACAGAAAGAAATAAAGAAGAGTTGGTGGACGTAACCCCAGGGTGGGGGTGAACCATGTATATCCCGTGTTGTGCTTTCTATGTGCTTTATGGTTGTCCTCTTGTATATGTGTTTAAATTCTTAGTGCATTGATGTATGTTATATGAATCTGATATGGTAGATTAGTGTTGAATAATGTGAATAAATTATAGATCTAACCTTTGTTGGTATGCTTAGTACTTGAATCTATTGGATCTATGTGAATACTGCATTGATCTGTTGACAGGGTTTAGTTGCGTTGTAACTAAGGTTGAATATTAACGAACTGTAACTGCTAATTTCTTGTTAAGGTGTTGTAATCATATATCTGTGTCCCAGCTAACGTTGCAAACACTAGAGTCCTGCAACAACCCCTTCCTCTACCTTGGGTGAGACTTCATCTGCTTCGCAGGTGTTGCCGAAAGGGTTGGTAGTTAGGGTTTTGTTGGTGCGTTGTTGTAGCACTGAACCTTGGGTATTCCCATGTGCCAACATTTATTGAGGATAATTTCTCCTACATTAGAGTATTTGGTTCTTTTTTTCCTCCCAATGCCCTTCCACAGTTTTTACCTGGCATGTCAGTGTGCAGAGAAGTGGCATACCAAACAGTAGAAGGAGGAATCAAGAAGGAATTGAAATAATCTCAGAAAAAAGTTTGGTCAACTTTTCCCATTCAAGTTGGTATGTTCACATTGTTAGATTTTGGTCATTCTAAAGTCGAGGCTGCAGCCTTGAAAGATGTCAAGTTAGTTGACATCGAATTCAAGAAACATGATCCACATAATATAGTGGAGAATCATTTGGATCAATACAACATGAAGCGATACATCCATGAGGATTCTCCTTATGGTGATATGTTCAGGGGGGTTATATCTTATGAAGAAGTTCAAATCAGATTCCAAACTCTGCCTCCTGACCAACAAGTTGGTTTCCTCAACTTTCAAAAGCATAGACAGAACAATTTAAAGAAGATATTGCATGGAGAGTCAAAACTCATTCCTTCTTCACTGGAATATAAACCCACGGGATCTGAGCCAAGTTTCTCCACTAAGAAAAAAGTTGAAGAAGTCCCAAAAAGTCCAGAAAGGTTATTTCAAGAAATAAAAATATCACTGTCATGTCTGAATAATCAACAAGTATTAGCTCAGTTTGAAGCTTTCATGAATTAGGGACAAGTTGTTCTTCATTCAATGCCAGCTAATCCTACTGTCACCCTAAATACAATAGGTTAGGAACATTCCATAACAATCATGTCTCCTATCACATCATTAACCACTTTACATACTAGTTTTGGAAATCCTAATTCAAAGCTCATTCATGTTGGTGATCTTACTCCTATATTACCTGAAGAGATGCCTCCCTCAAGTTTCTTTTTCAACAAGAAACTAAAGGCTATTGTAAAAAGATAATAACACAAAAAGGATGGAGTAATCACTAAAATGCAAAGATTGGTGTACGATGGGAAAGACAAAGATGATCCTAAGTTTGCAAAAGAAGTTGCAGATTCACTAGGTGATTTTTCCACTGCCAATCAATGGTAGTGGACAATTTAACCAAGAAATGTCAACATAAATGTCTCTTCATAGAGAAATTGCAAAATGAGATACATAGTACAGAACAAACTATTAGAAACAAGATAAATCAAGACATTGAAAAAATTAGGGCTAGTCATCAGTATCAAATGAAGTAGTTACATGATAATATTGAGTTGATCTATCAGAGTTCACAAAACAACAGAGGTTTGATCACTCAACGAGACAATTTGATTGAACAAATGTAATCCAAATTGTCCCAAACAGAGAACACAACAATAGATATTACTTCCTTCAAAACACAAGCATCAGACATCAATGAGAAGATGGAAGTTGTCCAACAAGAACTATATCAAAAGGTAGATGCTATTCAAAAATGCTATCAAGCAATAAACCTTTCTCTGAAAAGTATTTATGTCAAGGAAAAATATGTCTGTGCATCTAGGTCTAAGTTTTAGGAATTTATCATATGGAGGCAGAAAGCTAATATCCTTGGTCTCACCCCTTTCACACATTTTGAACAAGTGAAAGGAGAAATGGCCTTGAAATTCTGGGAAACAAATATGGAGCAAAGCAAGAAACTTTCTAGAGAGGAAAATGAGGCATGTCTAGAGGCATTATCTTCAGTAAATAAAAATTTGATTGAATTTTAAGGAAATAATATCTCAGAGGCATTGGCGTAGATTGAAATAGAAATGAACCAAGAAATCTCCAAAAAGAACAAGGAAAATATTCATTCCACTATCCAACATATGAACTAGATCGATTTACTCAAAATCAATGAAATATTGGTAAATCCAAGTTTACAGTATCAAATCACAGTCCAAGAAGTGAACAAGATCTAGGTGAAGCTGCCACATGTACAAAAGAAGATGTTCTCCTTTGAATTGAATGAGAAGATTGAGCCTTCGAGATTCGTGGTAGCATTGATGGACATGTGCACCCAATTCAATGAACATAGAAAATTAAGTGTAGCTGAGAGAAAATGAAAGACCATACACAACGTCCACTTCCTCCACCCACTCGACCTTTCACCCTCCACGCTCCTAATACCATCTGCCTCACCAACTACACTTCCCCTCTCTCTACATGTCACATACCCCATCTATCCCTACCACCTACATTCTCGCATCTGCTCATCCCACCTCCTTATTAGAAACTTGCCCCCACATCATACTATTCATGAACAATTACTCTTCCCCGTAACTGTTAGCCATCCCATAATGAGTCAACGCTGAGCTAACTTTTCAATTACCACCCCCATATATTCAACTGCAATTCTTTATCCCAGTAAACGCATTCGAAGGGACATATGGAAACAGAATTAGATGGAAAAGATAGTAAGCCAATGATTGTGGCAGCCTTAATGGACATGTGTACCCAATTCAAAGAACAAAGGAAAACAAGTGTATCTGCGAGAAAATGAAGAGTCTGATGAAGAACCAACACATCAAATCAAAACTCAACAATATTTGCAATCTCTTATTTCATTCAGATTGTATTCTATTTTTAGGAATATATTGTAGGAAGTCCAATGGTTTTTAGTTGAGATATTTTTTGTATAAATAGATATATTTCAGATCTATTATGGGCTTCTTCTTGCCAAATGTAAAAGATAAAACTTTTTCGAATATCAATACAAGTGCAAACAAAGATTCTAAGTTTCGTTCAATTTGAGTTATGTGTTTCCTCTGTGTTTCCATCTCTCTAAATTTCTTTGTGTAGTTCTTGAAGAGTGAATGATTACAATTTAGTACTACATCTACTGTGATCGTAATATATCATAATTTCATTCAATAACAACTTTGCCTCTGTTATTAATGTGAGTAAAACAAGACCTGTGACCTATGTGAATTACTACATTTTTTTTATCTCCTTTCAAGGGTGCATCTTCTACTTTTCTTCTACTGCAAACAAGCTGAGACATATCTGTAATTGATACCTGAATTTGTTTTAACAATTTTGTAAATCATTTCTACATCATTTATGTTTATAATTGTGACTCAAATAACGAGATACAACCTCTATACTATCTTATCATTAATTTCATTTAAAGATTATTTCTCAGAAAAGTAAAGGTAGAAAAAAGCACTCATAAAAACACTTCATTTAAAATATTTTATACCTGACATTATTCTTTGAGCCTTAGACTCAATCTTAGGAACAACATATTTTTGGTGCCTGTTGGCACAGGGGAAGACCCAGGGTTCAACACTACAAAAATGCACCAACAAAACCCTAACTACCGGCCCTTTCGGTAACACCTGTGAAGCAGATGAAGTCTCACCCAAGGTAGAGGCAGGGGTGTGTTGGTCAGTTTGCACAGGTTGTTGCACAGGTTTTGTCATTAATGTCAAACTTGAAGCTACACGGTGGTTCACTGAGAGTTCCTTCGGAATTCAGGAATCAAAGAAAGGAGGAGCTCCAACCTTCGACATCATGATACACGAAATCATGAAACACAAAGTCTTGATGGGATCAGGACCATCTAATCACAAAATTCTGTGGGTCGTCGATCGGAGCACAAAGTCCCGATGAGATTAGGACTGTCTGATCACGAAAGGTCGTGGGACTGTCGATCGAAGAAAAGTGGATATCGAGAAATCAGAAGTGAAAGGAAGGAAATGCAATAACATTCCAACTCGCGAAATGATGAAATGCGAAAATCCAAAATGTCACCAAAACATGGAACATCGAAATGCTGAAACGCTGAATGTCGAAATACCGAAAGGGACACACATCACATGATTCCGAGAGTTTCTATTTCGGGATTCCAAGAGTTTTTATTTCGGTATTTTTGCATGGTAAGCAAAAAATTGAACATCACGAAGTCCCGAATGTCGAAATACCGAAACCATGACAACCATCCATCTCGATGAATGATTAAGTCATATCTATTGGATTAAGCATTGGAGGAGTAATATAAGAGTTGTATATGACCATTGATATGTCCTCGAGAAGTTAATGATAATCATCCGATCTATGTCCACCATATCAAATGTGAAGCCATCAGATCATTTCGGGGTTCGTGACTTGGAGTGTCGAAACACTTCATCACAAAAATGTTGAAACGTTGAAATGCGAAATGCCAAAACGTCGAAATGAGAAATGTCGAAAATTTCGGGGTTCATGACTTGGAGTATTGAAACACTTCATCACAAGAAATGCCGAAACACCAAAATGTGAAACATCAAAATATCTTTTTGGTGTAGTCAATGTTTACCACCGATGGTCATGTCAGAGGGAGGAGCTAGCACAAAGCTAACCTCTATTTTGGGGTTTCGTAACTTGAAGTGTCAAGACTCTTCGAAACAGTATTGTCGAATTGCCAAAATGTGAAATGCGAAATGCATTTCAATTAACCTGTGGTCATGGCCAATGGACATATGGGTTAGCACAAGTGGTTTTCCAAAGCGCTCAAGGGTTATTCTGTGCTGAAAAATTAAAACAAATGTATGTTCATCGAACGATGATGGTTAACTATTTAAACTGATCATGTGGATATTGTTCATCTTGATGTCGTGGCCAATAAGAATTATTGTAAGGAAGTTATTCAATTATTGTAAATGATTCTTTGAATCCTGAGGGTTTGATTGTATGCACTGATGATACAGGAAGATATATAAAGTGAATGTTGCAAGAAAAGAAAAATAGAGAGGATTATGGGAGATATATGGCTCTGTAAATTTGAGGAAAAGAAAAGATAGAGGAGGCAAGAAACATACACATATTGATAAATCTAAGTGGTCTGGTCAAGAATGAATTATGCAGAGAGGATTTGAATGCTTAATCTTTGACAAAGAAGATAAAGAGTTGGTTTGCAGGTTCTTAGTGAAAGAGAATGATTTCAGGGTGGTAGGGAGGAGCAAGGGGAGACTGTAAAAGTATCCTGTACAAGTTGGTGCTTGTACATATGGGAGTTGTAGCTTCCATTCAATAGGTGTTGAATAAATAGAGTTAGTAGCCTCATTTGGTTTGTAGCTCAGATAAAATAAGAATGTAAAGAGGAGTTGGAGCTTGCCTTTCATTCATAAGAAGAAGAGGTTTTTCCCTTTTGGGTTTCCTCATGAAAAATCACTGTCACTGTTTCATTTATGTGATTGTATATTTATTGGTTAAATGTATTACTGCAAGTTAAATGTTAAAGGCATGTTTTATTGATTAATAAGTAATCTTCTTATAAAATGAAAGAAATTTTATACAACTTATTCACCCCCCCCTCTCAGTTGACTTATCCTATTCAACAATTGGTATTAGAGAAAGGTTACTTCAAGATATCGGTTTAACCACTGGAAGGTTTTTTGATCATTCATAATGGATAAGAAGTCAGAATTTACAAAACATGGATTGCCTTTATTTGATGGTCATAATTATTCTTTTTGGAGTATCAGGATAAAGTTGTTTTTACAAACTCAAGGAGTAGATATCTGGCAGGTTGTACTAAATGAATATAAAGTCCCAGCAACCATTCCAATAGATGCTACAGGTAAGAGACTCTATGAGAGTAATTCCAAAGCTATGTATGCAATACTAGGAGGTCTAGCAGGGTCAAAATTTGTTAAAGTTATGCATTGTGCATCAGCAAAAGAAATATGGGATAAATTTAAAAATGTATATGAAGGAGACACTAAGGTAAAGAATGATAAGCTACAATCATATAGAAGTCAATTTGAAAGCCTGAAAATGGAAGAATCTGAAGATATAGCTACCTACTTTCTTCGTATTGATGAAGTTGTTAATACCATGAGAGGTCTAGGAGAAACAGTTAATAATAATAATATTATGAAAAAGGTACTTAGATCACTTCCTGCAAGATTTGATTCAAAAATATCTGCATTAGAAGAAAGAACAGATCTTGATACTTCAGAAATGGATGAATTACATGGAATACTAACAGCATATGAGATGAGAACCTCTGGTGAGAATTTCTTCAAGAACGAAGAGGATTTCAAGGTAGCAAAGAAAGATAAGAAAAAGGTTGAAGCAGAAATCAGTAGTCATGAGGAGTCAGAAGGTGATGTGGAAGAAGCAAATTTTGTTAAAAATCTGAAAAGAGGTACTGGCAAGTATAAAGTTAAGCTTCCTCTGAAATGCTTTGGTTGTGGTAGAATAGGAAATTTTTCATCTAAGTGTCCTTACAATAAGCATACTGATAATGAAGAAGATAGTGATAGAAAACCTAAGGAATTCAAGAATAAACATGAGAAGTTTTTTCAAAGAAAAACTTACAAAAAGAAAATCCTGTGTATAAAAGATGACAGTGATATTTCAAAATTTGGTGAGAGTGATGACAGTTCAGATGTACAAATTTTTATGGCTATGGAAAAATAGGATGATCAGTCTGGTGAAGAAGAAGAAGGTGAAGTTGATCTAGAAGCTGAACTGGTAAGTGCTTTAAGTGAATTAAGAAAAGTGAGAAGGGAATGCAAACATTTTAAAAGAGAAATTGAGAATCTAGAATTTGAATTACAGAAATCAAATGGTTTGATTGATAGCACTAAAATCATGGTAGTTGAATTAAAACTTAAAATAGAAGAGGCTAGAGTGACTGAAGAAGCTCTAACTAAAATTCTTGTAGAAAAGGATAAGGAAAATGAAGGTTTAAAATTGAAGTAGTCTCATTAAGAAAGAAAGTACAAGAAAATAACATGAATCAGAGTTCTCAAGTGTTAGATCAAATTATTAGTAGTCAAAGATCAACATATGATAAGACTGGAATTGGTTATAAATCTACAGTAACTAATGAATGTTCTAGTTCAAGTGTTGAGAAAGTAGGTACAGAGGATAATCATGAGAAAATTACTAGTAAGAAGATGGAATCAAAAAGGCAAGAAGAAAATCAGGGTTCAACAGTGCTTATAAGAAGTTATGGAAGACATCAAAGCAGGTTTGAAGGCCATTGTTTCTTTTGTTATAAGTATGGACATAAGGCTACATTTTGTAATAGTTTTTCAAGAAAGATAAATGCACATAACAATTATGAAAGGTCTAATTTTGAATATGGAAGAGGACATGGTAAAACTAGTCAAAACAATATGAACTACTCTTACAACAGATATGACACCTTAAGATATGAGACTGAATGTTACAAGTGTAACAACTTTGGGCATGTGTCAAGAAATTTTCCTATGAGTTTTCACAAATTTAATGAACCCACTTACACAGATTTGAAAACTAAATTTTGGAAAAAGAAAAGTGAAAATCAGAACATTGAAAAATGCACTATAGCTCTACAAGTAGAACATAAAGTAAAATAGGTTGTGGATAGTGGATGTTCAAGGCATATGACAGGTATAAAACAACTCTTTGTTGAACTAGATGAAGGAAAAGAAGGTACATTCACCTTTGGAAATGATCAATCAACTAGGATAGTTGGAAAAGGAACTATATGTCTAAAAAACAAGAAAATCATGGTTGAAAATGTCTTATTGGTTGAGGAAATGGAGCATAACTTATTGAGTGTAAGTCAAACCTGTGATAAAGGTCTCTTTATGATTTTTGATTCAAAAGGATGTCAAATCAGGGATATAAAATCAAATAAACAAGTTGGAACAGCCACACGAACTTCAAACAACATTTACATACTAGATGAAGAAAAAGAAAAATGTTATCTTGGGAGTGAAGATGAAAGTTGGTTGTGTCACAAACGACTTGGACACATTAACTTTGAAAATCTGGTTCAGTTGATCAAAAGGGAAGAAATAATAGATTTACCTGTCATAAAGAATCTTTCAAGTTCTGTCTATAAGCAATGTCAACATGGTAAGAAAACTAGAGTTAAATTCAAAACCAAAGAACATTCAACAACCAAACCATTGGAAATAGTACATGCTAATGTCTGTGGACCTATGAGAACAACAGGGTTAAAAGGAGAAATACATTTTCTACTATTTGTGGATGACTTTACTAGAATGACATGGATGTTTTTATTGAAAAAGAAATCTGAAACTTTTAGTTGTTTTCAAACCTTCAAGGAGTCAACTGAAAATGAATGTGACATGAAAATTAAATGTTTAAGATCAGATAATGGAGGGGAATTTGTGTCTAAAGAATTCAACATATATTGTGATGAAAATGGGATAAGAAGACATTTTTCTGTTACTGAAACACCTCAACAAAATGGAGTGGTTGAAAGAAAAAATAGGACTGTTATGGATATGGCTAGAACTATGCTCAATGAATCTAAACTAAGTAATATACTATGGCCTCAAGCTGTTCATACTGCTATTCACATTTTGAATAGAAGCTTGCTGAGAAACAATCATTTTAAGACACCCTATCAGTTATGGAAAGGCAGACCAGCTAGTGTTAAACATTTCAGAATTTTTGGCAGTAAATGTTATATCAAAAGAGTTGACAAGCATTTGGGTAACTTGGAATCTAGAATAGATGAAGGTATTTTAGTTGGGTATTCTTGTTCAAGGAAATCTTATAAATGTTACAACTTCAGATTGAACAAAATAGTTGAAGCCATAGATGTGAAATTTGAAGAGTCCTCATTTTTTAAGTCTAAATCTAAACAAAAGAATCATCAAATATATGAGATAGATGAAAAGCATAAAATAAATGATGAGGTAAGTGAAACAGAAGAAACTAAGGCTGCTGACAGTGAACAATTAATTCCTACTTTGACACAGGGCACAACTCCATCCAAAATCATGACTCCATCAAAAACTCCAAGCAAGAGAATACAAAAAAATCACCCTGAAGAATAGATAATTGGTGACATAAATGTAGGTGTTGGAACAAGAAGCAAAAGGAAAGAATCCACCTCAACTCATGAACATGTATCTTTACTTTCTCTTATTGAACCCAAAAATATTGAAGAAGCAATTAAAGATGAGTACTGGATGAAAGCAATGAATGAAGAACTTAGTCAAATAGAAAAGAATAAGACATGGGAATTGGTTCCTAGACCTTTGAATAAGAATGTCATAGGGGCTAAATGGGTTTTCAGAAATAAGATGGATGAAGCAGGTAAAATAACTAGAAATAAGGCTATATTGGTTTGTAAAGGGTATGCACAGTTAAAAGGAATAGATTATGGAGAAACTTTTGCTCCTATTGCAAGAATGGAATCCATTAGACTGATTCTAGCTTATGCCAGTTCTAAACACATTAAAGTTTACCAAATGGATGTAAAGTCTGCATTTTTGAATGGTGATTTAGAGGAAGAAGTATATATGGAACAACCGAATGTTTTTCAGGTACAAGAAGCAGAACAATATGTTTACAGGTTGAAAAAGGCATTGTATGGGCTGAAGCAAGCACCAAGGGATTGGTATTCCAGACTTGACAATTACTTGAGGCAACAAGGATTCAGGACAGGTAACACTTATAGTAATCTATATATTAAAGAAGAAAATGATAGCCTGATCATTGTTGAGATATATGTAGATGATATAATTTTTGGTAGTGATGATAATAGGCTCAATAAACAGTTTTCTGAAAGTATGCAGAAAGAGTTTGAGATGTCCATACTAGGAGAAATGAATTTTTTCTTAGGCTTGCAAATTACTCAATTTGATAAAGGTATTTCTATTTCTCAAACCAAGTATATCAATGAAATACTTAAGAAATTTCAGATGGAAGAGTCTAAACCAGTTGGCACTCCCATGGTTACTAGTTGTAAATTAAGTAAGTTTGATGATACTAAAGATGTTGACCAGACAGTATGCAAATCTATGATTGGTAGTCGTCTTTATGCTACAGCTACAAGACCTAATATTATGCATGCAATTTTTCAAGTTGGCAGGTTTCAGGCTTCACCAAAAACTTCTCATCTACTTGCAGTCAAAAGAATTTTCAGATATCTTAAGGGGATATCAGAGTATGGTTTGTGGTATCCTATAGGTAATTATCTTGATTTATATGCTTTCACTGATGTTTATTGGGAAAGTTGTGTTAATGACAGGAAGATTACTAGTGGAGCAACATTTTTTCTTGGAGGATGTCTTGTAAGTTGGTCAAGTAAAAAACAATCGGTAGTGTCTCTGTCTACTATTAAAGCATAATACATTGTAGCTGCAACTTGTTGCACTCAAGTTCTATGGATGAAACAAATGCTGGAAGATATACATATTCATTATAATGAACCTATGCCTATCTTCTGTGATAATACCAATGCAATTAGTATTTCTAAAAATCCTGTTATGCATTCCAAAACAAAGCACATTCCCATTAAATTTCATTTTCTAAGAGAGCAGATTATGTCTAAAGTTATTAAAGTGTAATATGTTGGCACAAAGGATTAGATAGAAGATGTATTTACTAAACCTTGATCTAAAATGCAATTTGAAAGTCTCAGGGATCATTTGGGGGTTTACCCTCTATAATTTCATTTCATTTTCAAAGATTGCATGGGCCTCATTATAAAATCAAACTACACAGGTTTATTGACTATTATTGATAAGGGGAGTTGATGTTGAAATGATACATCTTTGCAAGTGGTTTTTATTTGCTCAGGGGGAGTATGGTTGATTCCTTTGCCATAGATGTCAGAAGAGGGAGAAGAGATTTAAAGTTTGTCATCAATTCCAAAGGAGGAGTTTGTTGGTTAGTTTGCACAGGTTGTTGCACAGGTTTTGTCATTAATGTCAAACTTGAAGTTGCACGGTGGTTCGCTGAGAGTTCCTTCATAATTCGGGAATCAAAGAAAGGAGGAGCTCCAACCTTTGACATCGTGATACGTGAAATCGTGAAACACAAAGTCTCGATGGGATCAGGACCATCTAATCACAAAAGGTTGTGGGCCGTCGATTGGAGCGCAAAGTCCTTATGAGATCAAGACTATCTGATCACGAAAGGTCGTGGGACCATCGATTAGAGAAAAGTGGATATCGGGAAATCAGAATTCAAAGGAAGGAAATGTGATAGCATTCCAACTCACGAAATGCCGAAATGTGAAAATCTGAAATGTCGTTGAAACATGGAATGTCAAAATTCCAAAACACTGAATGCCGAAATACTGAAAGGGACACACATCACATGATTCCGAGAGTTTCTATTTTGGATCCGGGAGTTTTTATTTCAGGATTTTTGCATGGTAATGAAAAAATTAAACATCACGAAGTCCCAAATGTCGAAATACTGAAACCACGATAGCCATCCATATCGATGAATGATTAAGTCATATCCGTTGGATTAAGCATTGGAGGAGTAATATAAGAGTTGTATATGACCATTGATCTGTCCTTAAGAAGTTAATGAGAACCATCCGATCTATGTCCACTAGATCAAATGTGAATCCGTCAGATCATTTCGGGGTTTGTGACTTGGAGTGTTGAAACACTTCATCACAGAAATGTCGAAACGTCGAAATGTGAAATGCCGAAACACTGAAATGCGAAACACCAAAAATTTCGGGGTTCGTGACTTGAAGTATTGAAACACTTCATCACAAGAAATGCCGAAACGTTGAAATGTGAGACATGAAAATATATTTTTTGTGTAGGCAGTGGTTACCATCGATGGTCATGTGAGAGGGAGGATCTAGCACAAAGCTAAGCTCTATTTCAAGGTTTCGTAACTTGAAGAGTCAAGACTCTTCAATACAGGATTGCCGAATTTCCAAAATGCAAAATGCGAAATGCATTTCGATTAACCTATGGTCACGGCCAATGGACATATGGGTTAGCACAAGTGGTTTTCCAAAGCGCTCAAGGGTTATTCTGTGTTGAAAAATTAAAACAGATGTATGTTCATCGAACAGTGTTGGTTAAATGTTTAAATTGATCATGTGGATATTGTTCGTCTTGATGCCTTGGCCAATAAGAATTACTGTAAGGAACTTATTCAGTTATTGTAACTGATTCTTTGAAGCCTGAGGGTTCGATTGTACGCGTTGATGATACAAGAAGATATATAAAGTGAATTTTTCAAGAAAAGAAAAAGAGAGAGGATTATGGGAGATATATGGCTTTGTAAAATTTGAGGAAAAGAAAAGACAGAGGAGGGAAGACACATACACAGATTGATAAATCTAAGTGGTCTAGTCAAGAATGAATTGTGCAGAGAGGATTTGAATGATTAATATTTGACAGATAAGATAAAGAGTTGGTTTGCAGGTTCTTAGTAACAGAGAATGATTTTAGAGTGGTAGGGAGGAGTAAGGGGAGACTGTAAAAGTCTCCTGTACAAGTTGGTGCTTGTACATCTGGGAGTTGTAGCTTCCATTCAGTATGTGCTAAAGAAATAGAGGTAGCAGCCTCATCTG
Organism: Picea engelmannii; assembly: GCA_009831015.1. Taxonomy (NCBI): domain Eukaryota; kingdom Viridiplantae; phylum Streptophyta; class Pinopsida; order Pinales; family Pinaceae; genus Picea; species Picea engelmannii. The sequence goes on along the minus strand of ML791494.1, from coordinate 283,631 downwards.
AGTTGTAGCTCAGATAAAATAAGAATGTAAAGAGGAGTTGGAGCTTGCCTTTCATTCATAAGAAGAAGAGGTTTTTCCCTTTTGGGTTTCCTCATGAAAAATCACTGTGTCATTGTTTCATTTATGTGATTGTATATTTATTGGTTAAATGTATTACTGCAAGTTAAATGTTAAAGGCATGTTTTATTGATTAATAAGTAATCTTCTTATAAAATGAAAGAAATTTTATACAACTGATTCACCCCCCCTCCCTCTCAGTTGACTTATCATGTTCAACAGGTTGGTTGTGAGACTTAGGTGTCTGCAACCTTAGCTGGGACATAGATATATGATTATGATACTTAATAGAGCACTTAGCACCTTCAGTTCCTCAATATGCAATCAAGATCTATTTCGTTGATAAAGCAGAGCTTCACAGCATTCACACCGATCTAACGTATTTAAGCACTTATCATAGGTAAATAGATCATACCTAGCAGATCAAGCACTAAACACATTCATACAGATCAGATCTAACATTCTCACATCTCGTTAGCACTAAGCATAAGAAGATTTATCTAATCATCTCAAAGAACTTAGCAAATAACATATAAACTCATCATAACATCACACCGAGCAGAGTAGCATAGTATTTATGTGGTTCACCCCCACCCTAGGGCTACATCCACCAACTCGTCTTCTTTATTAGCTTCTCAATAGGTCACATGCACAAAGCCTTCGAACCCTTCTCCGCATAGGACATAAGATCTATGCATCTCACTAGATCCTTCTTCCTTGCGTTACAACAAAAATCATTCCACTGTCCATTACAACCACTTGCACTTAGCTCTGCAAGTCTCTTACATTCATGCACAAAGAACTTACAGACTCTACTTGCACTTAGCATACATTCACATCTAACTAGCGGCCTAACATCACATAGATGCCTCTCCCTACATTGCCTAGACATCTATTTATATATTACAAAATAGGCCTAAGCATGGGTAAACCCATGGGCTGACATGTAGGGTCTCTTCAAACATAGCCTTATAAAGAAAAAAAAATCGATTAGATAAATGTTATCCTAACATTTTCACAATTTCATAACCAGCATATAACCATTCAGCTTAATTAAAATTTATGAGAAGATCATAATAAATTATATAACATAGCAGAAAAATGAAAATACATACCTCTAACTGATGCTACTGTTGTTCTCCAACTGTTGTAGGAAAATCTCCCTACGGATAGGTAGATCTCCTCTTGAGAGCTAGACTCTTAACTCTTAAGAAAAAAGATGCTTAACATGGACACTGACTTCCTTTTAAATCTAGATAAACTAATGTGTGAGGAGGAAAGAGAAAAGAAGTACCCTTTTATCGGTGTTTGTCCCTGCACAGTCCGAGTTGAGCTCCAATCTTAAACTCCTCGATAAGCCCTGTAGACAAACAAAGATACAACCAGCTTCCTACTCTACTGAAATTAGCTCAAAATAGATCTATCTATTAGAGACAAATTCATGTGAGATAAAACACAAATTTGAAAGAAACAGGACAAGCATATTATATTAAAGAGAACAACAATGAAGAATACTTACAACCATAGATGTGAGTGCAACAACTTTGTCAAGCCCTCCTTGTCCGAACCCTTGCTCAAACAGTCCACACAAAGAATGTTGATACTCCAAATGACATACCACTCATGAGATCATAAGTTTTGTATAATTCTCAATCTCCATTCCCCCTTCTCCTGAGATCATAAGTTTGGTATAATTCTCAATCTCCATTCCCCCTCCTCCATGGAAATCCCTCATTATATAATATTTGGAGACTTAACCACCATGGAGAGGATCTCTCATCAGATCCACTAAGAAAGGGATCTCTAAGATATTTAGGGAGAAAATATCTCTTAAGGATTTTGGGGAGGAAA
>ML791494.1:246319-263439 GCA_009831015.1 Picea engelmannii | reverse complement strand
TCTCACCAAACTCACCAATGATCCTATATTGCATGATCCCACATGGCCTGCAATGCCAACCAAACTACCTTCAGACATACCCAAGTTTGAAGGAAAGGTAGGCGATGACCCTGCCAACCATGTCATGACCTTTCACCTATGGTTCTCCTCCAATAGAATTATGGATGATTCAATCAGACGCACACTCACTGGCCCATCAGCTAAATGGTATGTCGAAGAAAAATCAGGATCCCACGCAACTTTTGAGTCATTAGCCAAAGCATTCTTAACCTTCTTCCAATTACCCATCTACCACGACAATGGTCTAGAACTACTTTCTAATTTCAAACAAACCTCAGCCACACACATCACTGACCACATTCACGAATGGCGTAGGCGACGTAGTTTGTGCAAAGCAGAAACCACCAAGCAACAGTGTCTCGACTGGTTTCTTAGATCACTTGTCTCTCTCCTCGGTAAGGATGTAGCTTCCACCTTCCCTCAATCTAAAGAGGAAGCCATCAGCAAGGCCCAACAATATGACCTCATCTATGCACAGTCAGGGTACTTATACATGGTACTTCCTGATCTTCCAAAACCTGTGCCATTTGGCCAAGACAAACCTGGGATGTCTCACTCAGCAGACGGACTGATCGGTGCCACCACACACCACAGTCCACAACCCCAACCACCACCGATGTATGGCACACCTCAATACTCACCGGCATATGGGGGCACTTCTTATTACCCCCCACCCCCTTATCAACAACCACACCCTGTTTTTATACCACCACCCATCAGTGGACCATCGTCGGCACCACCCATACATCCACCTAGTCCAACAACCAATGGTACTCCCTCAAATTTAGCTTATATTACTAATGAAAGCACAATGCCTTCCTATGTACCTTATGGATCAGTACCACCACCGAATCCGTACTTCCCATTTCCTAGTCCTCCACAACCCATGGCTCCGCCACATCCTCATGCGGGGGTGAATTTTGTTCAACCCTCCGTTGTTCAACAATACCAAAGTTTTGAACAGTTGAACACAGCCAATCCAACCCATCCATCAAACAACACCAATAAGAAAGGATAGAACGGGAATAACAACAACCTAGGTCAAGGCGGGAATCAACCCCCACAGCACCAACCCACTGGGGGAAACCAGAACCAAGGGAACCAAAAACCCCAAGGGGGAAATACTAATAAACGCCAAGGGAGAAACAATGTTAAAACCATCTTCCCTTGTGCCGTTTGTGGTGAGTTCCGCCATTACACTCATCATTTCCCCCGGATCGTTGATTTCAAATGGTTAAAATACTCTGGTAGTCTTCCCCATTCACCTGCACAACCTGCCCCTCAGCAGGCACCACAACAATACGTGAAACAACCCCCTCCCGCGGTGTTGCAAAATCATATCCCACATCAAGGTGTGATAAACACCCAATAGGACACACAACATCCCCCACCTCAGGTAGGACAATACCTCAACCCCAACAATCCACCAGATCGTACAATTCTCCTCACCAGTGAGGAAGAAATCCTTCTGCAAACGCGTAATCGTCAGTATCATGCCCCCACTGAGTCTACTCCCATCCCTCCAGAGACAAACCCTCCACCGATGGGACCCCCATTGGTGATCCCTCATCCTTCCGCCGAACCACCACTTCGCATCCCTCGCATCCCATTACGCAGGAATGTCCACAACCCACAGGCTAGGGAAGCTCATAACTATAGTTTGGTAGACGACTTAGCACAATCCCCGCTACCCTGTCAGTCTTGGAAGTCCTTCAGACTTGTCCTACTTAGCGGAAATCACTACTTTCCACTTTGGGGGAAGTCGAGCCCGCAGATACTCGACTCATTACCTTTGATCTTGACAGTGGAGAACCTCATCTTCCTGCCTTGATCGCTTTTCAAATACCAGTAAAAATACGGAACATCACAGTTCATTGGTGTATCATCGATGAAGGTGCATCTACATGCATTATGTCCAAAATGGTATGGAAGAAACTTGGTTCCCCTAAACTCATACCCTCTCCCATCACATTACAAGCTTATGATGGACGACCATCCTCTCTTGAAGGGATCTTCCAAAATTTCCCCATCGAACTCAGGGGCAATACTATTCTCATCGATATCGAAGTTATCGACGCCCCACTCAATTATAATATCCTATTCGGTCGTAGCTACATGTATGCTATGAAGGTCGTGGCATCTTCCGTCTTTCGAACAATGATGTTCCCTCACAATGGGAAGATCGTTACCATTGACCAAGTCTCACATTATGAGCCTAATCCATCTGCCAACATCGATAACATTGTTCCTCTCATCCACACAAGCCATGACACATATCCACTCGTCGAGATGGGTCCTGGGATTTTTAAAGATCCGTCCTTATTAGGAACATATCATGGAGCACCACCACTCCTACACCCTTCCAATCAAGTGTGTGTCATATCATCTAACATAACTCACACAGAGGATACCTTTCCTCCTACAAAGGCTTCTATCATACCTGACGTCCCACTCGTCGCAGAACCCCCCCCTCAAGAACCTCCTGGACACTCGTCGAACCCACCAGTCCACAATTCCACCTCTCCCCAAGGACATAGTCCAGCTTGGGAGACAGTTCCCCAACCCCTCACTCAAATTCCCTTCTTTTACCCTCCACCAGGTATCGAAGCTTTTCAGGTAGCCACAACGCTCACACTACCTAATATGGTGTTAGCAATCCCAGTGTGGTATTTACACCCACCAGAGATGGTCCCTCGACCATCTCTTCCCCCACAGGAAGGAATCCCCATGACGATTCTCATCCTTACCCCCACTCACTAACCCCCCTGCTACAGCTGGGGGTAGGAGAAAGAAGAAGAATCCCACCGCTCCACTTCCTCCACGCATCCCACCACCTTGTGCACTATGTGAGAAAGAGGGCCACCAAACCAACAACTGTCCATCACTACCTAAATTATGGAATTCGATCCCCCTCAATCAAACTCCCCCAACACCCGCCACTACTGCTAGTCCAGCCACTACCACCCACCCTTCCAGTAGTAAAGGGTTGAGGACCAATTACGCTTGTGATATATGTTCAGAGTATGGCCATTATACCCATCATTTCCTAGCACTGCTACGCTTTCAGAAGACATTAGCCGTCGTACGCCAGAACTTCCAGAACAACCCCAGCCCTACTACATCCTCCTCAACAAATATCACTGACATCCGTTATGTCACCACTTCAGTCAATGAACATATGAGATGCCCTTTCTCTCTATGTGATTCATTAGCTCATTTTACATACCAGTGTCCTATGATCCTTGAATACAGGTAACGTCAATTGACCCTGCTTCACCGACCTGCAGAGGCGATAATTGACATTACCTCGTCACTAGAGGATCTTCATGTCATTTCTCCCAAACTCGAGGCACTCCTGATGCCTCCATGGTTCCTAGATGACGTATATGAGGATTCACCCCCCAACCCGCCCAACTCTCCCGCTCATTCCCCTACGAACACTCTCCATCCAACCACCATGGGTACCCCTCAATACTTCAATATATGGTTTATGTCGAGTGAACCCTCACCATATTCTAACAATGTTCCCCCTGCTTCTTCACCAGGGGGAAACCACACGACCACTTTCACCGAGATCACTCCTCACGACCCCTTTTATTCCCATCACTTTCAATGCGTTGAAGAAATATTAGAAGAGTTAAATCACCCAGATTCTCCCTGGCAGGCGCTCCACCATCGCACACTCTTCTCTCCACAGGCAGCCCCCATGCCTCCTAACCACAACCCCATTTATGTGGTCAAAACCAAGGATTTTATCCCATCAGGGCCTATCAACTGGTTCAAAAATCCCATCCCTTCCCCTGATGCTTTTGAAGAAGGAAACATGGCCAACATTTCCCCCACCATTAAAATCGAAATTTCCATTAAAAATGACATTGTCGAAGAAATCACCATTGGAGCTACTTGCACTCCTCAGGAAATCACCGCATATAAATCCCTCTTCCAGGAATATAGGGATATTTTCACCTGGTCATACATGGAAATTCATGGCCTCGATCCCTCTATTGTCAAACATCGCATCGACACCTGTCCCAACATCACACCAGTTCACCAAAAACAGCGACCGCTACACCCATCCAAATCCGCGGCTATCAATGCCGAAATTGACAAGTTACGCACTGTCGATTTCATTTACCCCATCGCCTATACCTCATGGGTTTCCAACCCTGTACCCGTTAACAAAAAATAGGGCACTATCCTCATTTGCACAGACTTTCGCGATCTCAATCACGCATGTCCCAAAGACAACTTTCCAACGCCTTTCATCGATCAAATTATCGACGACTGCATCGGCCACGCGGCTCTCTCCTTTATGTACGGATTCTCTGGCTATAATCAAATTCAAATTCACCCAGTCGATCAGTATAAAACCGCATTCACTACCCTATGGGGTACTTTTTCATATCGTGTCATGCCTTTCGGCTTAAAGAATGCCGGTGCAACTTTCCAGCGGGTGATGAAATACATCTTTCATGATCTGGCTAATATCATCCTCGCCTACTTGGATGACCTCACAACTCGATCTAAGAAATGCACCCAGCATCTCGATGATTTGCGAACCATCTTTCAACGGTGTCGTCAGTACAACATCTGCTTGAATCCTCTCAAGTGTGTGTTCTGTGTCACCACAGGGCGCCTCCTCGGTTTTATTTTTTCCCAAAGCGGTATTACTGTGGACCCCCTCAAAGTCCAAGCTATCACCGAAATTCCACCTCCCCGGAATTTACGACAACTTTAGAGTTTACAGGGCAAAGCTAACTTTCTTAGATGCTTTGTCCCAGATTACACCATACGTGCACACAGTTTCATCCGCTTACTCCGTCACGACATCCCTTTTCACTGGGACAACCATGCCCAATAGTCATTTGACAATCTTAAAGTAGTGCTTTCAAATGCACCTTTAATCAGTGCACCTGACTACAATCACGAATATATCCTCTACATATCAGCATCAACTGTATCAGTAGCCGATGGCCTCATCCATCTCAGTGATGATAATCATGAGAATGTCATTTATTACGTTATTAAAAACCTCTTAGGACCACCCTTGAAGTATAAACATGAAGAGAAACTTGCTCTTGAAGTTGTCCTCGCAATCCAGAAACTGCACCACTATATTCTGCTTCGAACAACAAAGGTCATCGCAGATTCCAACCCTATGCAGTACTTTCTCAGCTGCCAGCAAGTTAATGAAAAATTTTCTCGATGGATCATTATCCTTCAGGAGTACGACCTCAAGTTTTCAACACCTAATAGTAAGAAGGCCCTCGTTCTCTCCAAACTTGTCACATCCCTCCCCTCTGACACCACCAATGCCCTTGTCAACACCGAATTTCCCAACGAACATCTCTTTTACATCACTTCGGATGATCCTTGGTACAACAACCTCCTTGTCTACCTCTGAACTCAAAATTTCGGTAACCACCTTTCATGAGATGATCGTTGATGTATTCACCATCAGGCCCCCTGCTACCTTCTCCTCGGAGACATCCTATATCGTCGGGGCGTCGACACCATTCTTCGTCGATGCCTAACTATTGATGAGGCCGATAGAGTCTTAAATGTCTACCACAGTGGCGCATGTGGGGGTCATCTTTCAGGTATATCCACTGCTCAAAAGTTTATTCGAGCCAGTTACTTTTGGCCTACCTTGTTTCATGATTGCATTCATGCCGTGAAACGATGTGAGCAATGTCATCTTTACACCAACAAAGCCCAAGCTCCCCCTGCTCTTCTTCACCCTGTCATTACTGTCGGCCCTTTTTGCAAATGGGGCATCGACTTTATGACTTGTAATCCCCCCTCCAGCAATGGTCACAAATACATCATTGTCACCGTTTATTACTTCACCAAATGGGCAGAAGCTATGCCCACTTTCAACAACATCGCTGACACTACAATGTGTTTTTTCTTTAACCACGTCATATCCCACTTTGGAGTACCCCTCCAACTCGTTTCCGACCATGGGAAACACTTTGAGAATGAGATCTTTGTCGAACTCTCATCTCAGTTAGGCTTCTCTCACAAGTTTTCCTCACCATATTACCCTCACTCTAACGGACAGGTCGAGGCAGTTAACAAAGTCCTCAAGACCATGTTACAACGCACGGTTAATAAACATAAAACCAATTGGCATCATATGCTATTTTCTATGCTATGGTCTTACCGAACGACTGTGAAAACTGCTACTAGTTTCACACGATTTCATTTAGTCCATGGGGTCAAGGCAACTCTTCCCATAGAGTGAGAAATTCCCACCTTATGCACTGCCATTGAGCTATTACCCGACACTGCTCCAATGGAGCAGTGCTTGCTGAACTTGGAGTCTCTGGATGAAGATCGTCGATCTTCCTTATAGAACAATGAGGCAGCTAAAAAATGATCCAAGGCTACCTTTGATCGCCATGTCAAACCTCTCTCATTTCGCGAAGGCGACCTCGTCCTGGCTTACGATATCTCTCATGATACCTTTGGCCATGGAAAATTCGAGTCACTCTACCATGGCCCATACATCATTCAACATTGCCTCACCAAAGGCGCATATATCATGGCCTCTCCCGAAGGCCTCTCTCTCAAAGAACCCTTCAACAGGTTGTATCTCAAGAAATTTTATGCTTAAAAGTAGTCATTCTACTTTAGGTTCTTTCTTTTCTAGCGTTTTTAATCTTTTTCTCCTCCCCTCACGTCTAAAATATCCTTTGTGCTATTGACAGATTCTTCCTCCACCAGCCTACCACATCAGTTACGTCGACGATGCCAACCGTTGGACACAAAATCTCGCTTCGAATGCTTGGGCTCTCTACACCCCCTCACATGAAATGCTCCATTTGAGCGGCATATGTTTGGGGTCAGCAACCAACAACCAAGCTGAATACACTGTTGTCATTGGCCTCTTGGTCGACGCCCAACATCATCATATTCATCACCTTAGCGTCTTCCTCGACTCTCAACTAGTCGTTCTCCAGCTCAACAATGTGTACCGTGTCCGTGATCCTTACCTCTTTCGCAAATACCTGGAGGTTAGGCTTTTATCTCGACATTTTGATTCCATTAAATTTACACATATTCCAAGACAATTGAATCAAATTACAGATAACCTAGCTAATATTGTGTTAGACTGGCATATATCACATCAAGCTACCTCTACACATACATAAACATATCACAATCCTGTCACAGCATATACATAGAATAAACATCATCAAACCATTAACCAAAAACATGTAAACACCACATAGATCTCAAAAAGTATACTCATGTATATATATAGGTCCACAGTGCCATCTAAATGTTTACATACAAAAAATACATGTATCTGTAGACCAATATAGCACCTCGGTACAAAATGGGCTCACCAGCCTATATACAATATATATATATATACATCAAATGCCTCAGAGCACCACTCACGGTGCCTCTAGAGCACCACCGCCTGCTCCTCCCTCAGGTGGTGGCGGCCCACCACCTCCTACTCCAGGAGGTGGTGGTCCACCCCCTACAGGCCCCTCTTGCCCCGACGACAGTCATCCAATCGTCAATGAAGCAACCACTTATTCTCGTCATACTATGGCCCGCCATGGTGGCAACACCCCCACACACTGCTCCAGGAAAGTCTCGTCCAGGATGCGAGACCATAAGCCCTCAGGCACCTCCTGTAATATCATCTCCAGACAACGATGTATGTCCTCATAATCAACTCTGACCACTGCCGGAGGAGCATGTGATGGCCCAACACTAGGTTCATCAAATCGGCGCCTCCTCGCTGCCCTCTTTGGATCAGCTGGTCACACCGCAGCCTCATCACACCGACATCTCTCTCCTCATGGAGGTCTCTCCGGTGCTCGCTGCAACTCCACCTCGCGCCTGTGAGGTGCCACATCTGCACATGAAAACAAACAACATATAGTATCAGCATCTATATCATATACATATGGATGGCTATCTCAAACACAAAATAGTAAAAACATACACATAAACACCAAACATACCTCGATGATCAAAAACCTCCCCTGGAGGTAGCACCATGTCCAGATCATCTCGGAAGTCCACCCTGGCATATGGGTAATGTAAGATCACCTGTGGCATCTACCGCCATACCTGTGCCGCCTCTGCAGAAAATAAGTGTCCACCTTCGCCACCACCATGGTGAAGCAACATAGTCGACCACCGCCTCAACCACGGCTCTCGCGCCCCAGGCGCCCCCAATAGAATCCTCAAGTGCAACATCGACACCCTCTCTAGAAACCAGGCCACTAGGATGGACCCGAAGGCAAACTCCCCCATATCAGTGGACCGACAGTGGTCCAACTACCCCACCATCCTCGCATGTAGCGTAATCCCCCAAGCGAAACACTCACCGACCAACACTCTCTCCAGCACCAGGAGCTGGCCACCACTGATCTGTTGGGTCACCAGTGACCCATATACTCGCACAATCATCGTTGCTATACAACAATGCGCCAGGGAATATATAGATGCAATGCTCACAACCGTCTCAGACATAAAGTTTCGACCCAAACAATATCTCCAGCCAATAATCGCGAGCTACATATCCCTAGGCAGCACCGGCTCCACCGATAGGGGCGTTCCCCGAAAGGGGATCCCAATCAAGAAATATACATCCTCCACCGCAGTGAAGGGGATTTTCTCTCCTCGCACGAGGAAGCAGTGCAACTCCAGACTCCACATATGGATCAGGAACTGTAAGAGATACTCTTGTGCCCGTATCAACGGGCACTCAAAGAATTTTAGCAGCCCACAAGCTGCCAAAGTTGCACACACACCTGGCCCCTCAATGGCCATGGCGTCTCGCAGCAACTCACTGGCATCGTCACAACCGTCCACTTGCAGATAACACAAAGTCCTATATCATCTCAAGAAACCATCAACAACATAAAAAAGACTCATTTTTATACACCTCAACCTTGCCTCCTAGGCGCGGTTTTGTTACCCACAGGCGCGCACACATACGTGCCTGTTCACTACACAGGTGTGCACCCATGCGCACCTGTTACAAGCCTAAAATGCACCACACAGGTTTACCTGGAATCAGGCCAACTCATGCCTCTTCCTAGCCAAAGCCATGTTGAACAAATCCTCAAAAAACCACTTAAATCAAGGAACTCGCACCCTAACCTTTAACTGGGCGCGGTTGACCGCTTGCTGGCCTTCTACTGCACGCGGGTGACCGCGGGATAACCCACTACAGCCCGCGTTTACCTAACAAAGAAAAAAATCAGGAAAGTTTCCGCTGGGACGAACAGCTTTTTGTCAGTTAACTGGAACTCTTTGCCATGCATGGCCGAGAGTTCGCCTAAAACCCTAGCTCCTTCTAGCCTATAAAAGGAGGGGTAGGGGTACTATTTAGAGGAGGAAAAATCATAGCAAAGAAACTCTGCCAAATTGCCAAGTCCATTATTGTCCCAACCCTTTAGCCTTTCCTCAAGCTTTAGGAGAAATTCAAGAAAAGCAGTTGGAGGACAAAGAAGAGGAAGAGCCCAGGATTAGGATCGAGGAACGGTGGCCGATCTCTAAAATCATTGTAAGTTGATTCATATTGAGATTAATGAAAAAGATACTTTTCCCGTCCCAAATACATGAGTCTCATCTATGTTATTTGATTTATGTTTATCTCTAACCCTCTAGTAGATCAGTAGCATGCATGCATAGTTTTGTCTTGATTGCAGGAAGCTTTGTGGAAGGAGAAGCAGTAGCAAGGAGATAAAAGCTCAACGGAGGATCTACTTCAACCGTCGATAAAAAGGTTAGTTGATTCTTCCCATGTTTTCCTGAGAAAAGGGGTTATAGGTTTGGGTAGGAGGTTAAAATTTATTCTTGAAGGGTCATGATCTGTGTACAAGTTCAAATCCCTAGCTTGTTAGTCCGTAGGGTAGAATACCCCACAACAGAATTGGCAACTCCACTGGGGATAATTTACTCTTAGGGTTTCCGGATTTGGTTAAAGATTTTTTGGGTAGTTTAAAGAAGTTCAATTTATGTTTATTTGTTTATTTTGTTGCCTGTTAGGTCAATGCTAACAAGGAACCTGGTTATCAATACCATTTTTCTTTGACTGACGCTTGACATTCATTCTCGGGACACACAGAGGTACCCGCGGCCTGCAGAAGCCTTGCCCGCGGGTAACCTGCGCCCTAACCTTCTACAGCCCGCGGTTTATCGCTTGCTGTAGTGGTTTCAGTAGCATGTAGAGCCCAGGAAGCTTAAGAGGTAGTCTCCTCTTCCCTGTCAGAAGTTTATCTTCTCAGGGGGCTTTCTGGATCCTGTCTGGGTTCTGATTTGTTTACTGTCTTGCTGTCAGTCTACCTTGTTGTTTTGGTTATTCTTAGCATGTGTTTTCTTTTTTGCAAATTTTTTGTTTTCTGTTGAAGTGCCAACATCCAAGCCTTTACCCTGGTTGTCGATACCAGAGGCCTCTTTCAGGTCTGGGATGCTTGTGTTAGATTTTTTCTCAGATTTTATACCTACCCGCGGGCTGCTTCAGTTCTGAGCGCGAATACCCGCGTGTTGTTTTAGCTCAGCCCGCGGTTGACCGCGTGCTGTATTGGTGACAGTCGCGGGCCTGTTTGGTAGATTTTCATATTGGGTGGGGCAGTCATCCCCTCCTGTGGTGAGAAGAGCTCCTCTCAGGAGAAGAGAGTCTGGAGCTGCACAGTCAGCAGGTTAGGGCATCTTATCCTTAGCCTGTGCTTGTTAGTGGATGTTTTGATAGAAAAGACAAAAGAGAAAAAATATTTGATTTATGGTTTTTAGGCAAGTGTTAGAATTGGTGATGTTGTGATTTCTTTGTTGCATTTTTGTTCTCTGATTCTGTTTGTGATCTGCGCTTTAAGCCAGAGTTTTCTTTTATTCTCTTGGTTTTGTTCTTGTCATCATTTTTCCTTGTTGTGTTATTTTACAACGAAATAAAAAAAACAATTTCTTGTTTCATTTTCTTCTTGGTTGTTGCATCAGTAGCTAGGAAAGAAGTCTGTTTTGCATAAGTTTTTGTAGTGTATGTCAAGTATAAGTAGCTCACAGATCTGAGTGAAAATCCTTCATATTTACTGCATAAAATCTTAGTAATTTCGAAAAGAAAAGAAGTCTTTCATTGAAAAGTTGTTGGTTTTGCATTTTATCGAAGGTTTTTGTTTCCATGCATTTTTGTGCATTTTTGCTTTGAGTCTTTTTACACACCATCAATTTCACTTCTGCACCTTGAGATTTAAAAATCTCATTAAAAGCAACGCTAAATAAAATCAAGTAGACTTTTTCTGTTTGTAGGGTGCATACACTAGCTCAGGAATAGGGCCTTGGAATAGGTTGGAGAGGAAATTCTCCAAGGCCACCCAAACCAAACATTGGAGTCTGTCATTAGGGAGTGTAGAAGTCCAGTTACGGAAAGTTATTCAGGACCCCCCTCTAACACAGGGGCTAAACACGAGGTCGCGTAAGGAAAGGCAGCAGAGATAACCCCTCCAAAGTTGGACCGAGCATTGTGGAGAACACATATAGAGGATCTGTTAAGGGATTCCGTCATTAGCATTTGCCACGGAGCTTCGTGGGTCTTGAATCCGTTCAAGGTCCTCAGTTGTCTTTCGGAACACTTTCTCTCGATACCCTTGACAGGTTTCAGGCTTGATACCCTGCTCATTGTGGTCTACCCGACTGCCGACTGTACCCGCCTGATAGTTGTTCACGTGATGGAAAACTAGTTTCCTATCTTTTCTAGGGACATACACAGGTGACTGCGGGGGTATACCGCGGTACCTAGGACAGACTTCGGACCAACGCTTTGTAGATTAGACCCGGAGGGTGCTTCCGTATTCGAGTTGTACTTGCACCGGTAAGGTACTCTAGTGTTAGTTGTGGTAACTGTTCTTCCTACTAATATAGTGCTTTCTTGATTTATCTGCTAGGGGCTTTCTTTAGTGCGTGTTACTGTTTGTTCGTGTAGAATACCTTAGCGTGTCATGAATCTTCTCACACAGTGGAGGATTCAGAGCTCCGTCGGTCATGAAGGCTTCTGGGCCTGTCATCGGTTATACTAGAGCCACCCCCGCCACCACTGAGGCGGAGGTTAAACCATCAAGGGTCTTACAAAGCAACTGGGGCTTTTAAGCCCGAACAACCCCCCGAGGAATCGACCACCAATCTTGGATTGGTTGAAACCTCAAACGCTGATTCTTGGCCGGACATTATTGTGCCAATTCCATTTTACGAATTCCTATCAGCGCCTAACCCAATTATGGAACAAATCTAAGGGAATTCTTCCATTCCTATCACTGTTGTTACCACAGGAGAAGATTCTCCTAACTTGCCTTTGTCGGCGGTCTGGGCCACCACGGTCTCGGCCGCAACTACGTCACAAAGTGGACCGACGCCATCTCTCGCAGCGGTCACACCTCCTTATACACCTAGTGCGACAAGTGCTCCATTTTCATACGGTATGCCTAGTTCAGGAACAAGTCCTGCACTCACCTCTTCCATGTCACAGACTTTGGGTCTGGGGGCAAGGAGCTCTAACGCTTCTCTGCAAGGTCAACTTGGGGGAATTCTTGTCCCTTTCAATGCTTTCCCTTAAGTCAGAGGTCATATACCTCCTTCATCCCCTTCGCTCGGTGGATTGCCTTAGCAGTCCACCGGGCTACCTACACACACGAGTCCATTTGGAGCCGGGAGTCAAGGACCACCTGCGCAAACTCAACCGGTAGGTTCTTCGCCGTTTATTTGGAACGAGACGGTTGGTAATAACACTTTCACATCTGCTGCTTTCCCATCAGGGGGCACACCCATTTTTGGACAGTCTACGTCGACACAGGGTACTATTCCTGCGCTGGGGGCACATATACCATGACCTTGGAACTCAGCACAAGGATCCGTTCCATCCTCTGGAATTCCGTTTTGGGGTAACTCTTTCCACAACCATTGGAACCCCAGACAGAATTCTATGCCTCTTCCATCAGGACCGGCATGGGGTAATCTGTCCCAAAGTCCATCAAATACAATGAATGCCCAACATCCTATGTCCTTCATGGAGAATCAACAAATGATGTCTCCTCAAATGAAAAACCCTTACGCTGGTCAAGGCAACGGTTTCTACGAAAACCCTGGCCAACAACAAAACTTTTCCTAGCAACCTGGTGCCATTCAAACCCCAGGACCCTTTTATCCTAGCTATTAGCAACAACCTAAACTCCCTTTCTTGGTGATGTTACACTTGTCGGATTTAACACGGTTGTTGAATGATCCTATCTGTCACGATCCGCGTTGGCCTCCTATGCCGACGAAGTTGCCTTCGGACATCCCAAAGTTTGAAGCCAAGCCTAATGAAGATCCAGGTGATCACGTGACCACTTTCCACTTGTGGTGTTCATCTAACTCACTGAAAGATGACTCCGTCTAGTTGCGATTGTTTCAACGCACTCTTATTGGGAGTGCCGCGAAATGGTACATAGAGCTTGATCATTCATGATATTCCTTTTTTGGCGAACTGGCTATGGATTTCCTTAACCATTTCTAGTTACCTGTGAGATACGACGTTGGCACAGAGTTGCTAGCTAATTTCGAGCAGACGTCAGCGGACCATATCTCGGATCATATTCGAGAGTGGCGACGCCGAAAGAGTCTTATCAAGGTACCCGTTCCACCAGCATTCCTGCTAGAGTGGTTCCTTAAGTCTTTAGTTCCACATTTATCCAAAGACGTCGCAACTTCAGGGGTGTTCTCCAAGGAAGAGGCTATCATGAGGGCTCAACAGTTTGAGCTTATCTATTCTCAGTCTAGTTTACTGTACAACATCCTGTCGGATGCACCACGGTCAATACTAGAAAAAACTAGACAGAGAGCCGGACCACATGCCGATGGTATTGTTGGTTCGGCACAAACCAAGCCCGCTGAGCAATTGTCAAAACAATTGCAGCAGTTATCTATACAACACTCAGCGGCCAGCCAAACTACTACTTTGGCTGCTCCCCCTACTCAAACGTCGGAAGTACACTCTGTACAGACGACTAACCCTAAGGCCAACCAACAGCCTGAAGGAAAGAAAAAACAACGCAAAAAGAGTAAGGGGGATAAGAAACAAACTGATAATGTTGGCGAGGGAACTACTAAAAAATGGAAGGTGAGGTATCCGTGCAACCTTTGTGCGGAAGACCACCCAACCCATTTATGCCCTCGACTTGCAGAAGCCTAGAAGTTTGTCACGCAGCAACAACAAGCTGTGTTGACTAATCCCTTTCAGCATGGGCAGAATTTAACTCAAGTCTCTGAAAGTACAGAGGGGGGCGGCCACGAAAACTGCCCTCCCCCAAATGGTTCATCTTCCGCGAACGTATATATGATGAAAAGTGACGCTTTCATAGTGACTAGAGCTCACGATTATAGCAAACCAAGCGCCTCTGAGAAAGGCAAAGAAGCCGAGATCCCATCTCTTCCTCTACAAATCGAGAAGACGTTGGGTGAAACAATGACGCACATCCCAAAAGGTGCGTTCAAAAGGGCTTCTCATAATCCAAACGCAAGGGCCGCCCAGAACTACTCTGTGGTGGAAGATTTATCACAAACCCCTTGTGCTATGTCTGCTTTGGAAGTCCTCCAAAGTTGCCCTACTCAGAGAAAAGCCTTGTTGACTGCTTTAGGCTCTACTAAGACTTGTAACCCGGGAACAATCATGTTAGACACGACTGACTTGAAACCTCATTTGCCTTACCACGTCGCGTTTCAGATAGTAGTGGCTCACCCCACAAAAACCTTTACGCGAAATATCTTTCGCACAGTGGTAGATGAGGGCGCTTCAACTTGCGTTATGTCGTTAGCATGTTGGAAATCCATTGGCCAACTTGATTTGTCTCCGTCACCTACTCTTCTCGCTGCGTTCGATGGTCGTTCTTTCCGACCGCATGGCATCATCCCTTCTTTCCCTGTGCAGTTAGGGGGGAAGACTGTGTGCATCGAAGTAGAGG
The DNA here is from genome assembly GCA_009831015.1 of Picea engelmannii. NCBI lineage: Eukaryota > Viridiplantae > Streptophyta > Pinopsida > Pinales > Pinaceae > Picea > Picea engelmannii. The sequence continues at coordinate 248,416 of ML791494.1, read as the reverse complement.
TAGTTGATGCCCCCATCGATTACAATCTATTGTTAGGTCATAGTTGGACTTATGCAATGCAAGCGGTGGTCACTACAGTTTTTCGAGTCTTACTATTCCCACGTGAAGGCTGGATAATGACTATTGATCAATTGTCCTTCTCTCGACCTGACCCAGCATTGGGGGCATCCACGGTTCCCATGGTAGATAATCCTCAGGCCGGTGTCATCAATGTAGGAGTTGGTTTGTGCCCATCTTTGATGGGTACCTTCGATTACCCACCTCCTCAAGGCGATGTCAAGTTTATATCGACTCACCACAAGGCTGAGATTTTCCATATTTCATCGTTTCGCACGACTTTCTTTCAGGATCCATGGACTCTTCCTTCCCCATCAGCCACGATGGATGAGACAGGGAAAGCTGGCATGGCCACGCCCTTGTCGGCCGCTGAAGTAGCGTACTCTTTGGTCCAGCAAGCTTCAGCTACTCCTGATCCAATTCCCACACCAGAGTTGGATCCACTCCGCGAGCCTATCTGGGCTCAAGATTCTCTTGTCAACACCGATTCATTAGACTTAGTCTTGCCTTCTGATGAATCCATAATCGAAGCAATGACTGGTCCAGACAAACCCTGGGAAGATCTTCATCACAGATCATACTTCCTCCCTGAGTTACACCGAATCGAGGCAGGAGAATTCACTATCACCATGACGGGAGATCAGCCTTGTCCCATTAACCTCTTGGCTACACAGGATATTTATGCTGAGGGAAATATGGCGACTATCACTGAAACGATACCTATCAATATCTCTCGAACCCCCGGCGTCGTGGAGAATGTCTTCGTCGGAGCGGATTGCTCCCCCGAAGAGATTCAGATTTACACGGATCTTTTCAAAGAATTCCGCGATGTTTTTGCCTGGTCTTACGAAGCGATACCTGACATCGACCCACAAAGTGACGGTCATGGGCTACCTTTGTTGTTTTTCAAGCTCTCTTTGAGACCCAAAAGAAACATCTAGTGAGACTGTATTTATGATTTTCAATCTCGTCCGGATTAACTGAGAAAAGTAACCATTATGGAGTCTTCTTTAAGCCCTTTTCAGACTCCTTAAAGATGAAAAGATTGTCGAGTGACCTTGTTTCTTCACACTCGTTAAACTGGTCCAGAAGAACATTTCTTAAATGGGTCTCCTTTTAAGCCCTTTTCAGACCCTTTAAACATGAAAAGATTGTCGAGCGATCTTGTGGCCTTTCACGCTCGTTAAACTGAAATTTGAAGTCACGTCTGTCCAGCGGTAGTTTACCCCTTTTTCGGTCCGGATGGTCAACTGTACGAACAAAGGTATACTCTATTGAATTTCCATTCTTTAGAAGAGTATCCTCAGGTATAATTTTATTCCTTTTTCGGGCCTAAGGGACTAAATTTACGAAAAAGAAACCCCCCCAGAGTCCATAATTAAGCTCTTTTCAGACTCCCTAAAATTGAAAAGATTGTCGAGTGACCTTATTCTTTCACAATCGTTAAATGGTCCAGAACAACATTCCTGCCGGAGTCCATAGTTAATATTTTTTCAGACTCCTTAAAATTGAAAAAATAGCCGAGTGATCTTGTCTTTGTCACACTCGTTAAAATGGTTTTGAATTGATGTCTAGTCGGTGCTAGTTTACCCCTTTTTCGAATCGACTAGACTATTGACGAAAAAGGTACCCCAATGGAGTTTCCTTTTATGCTTTTTCAGACTCCCTAAACATGAAAAATTACCGAGCTTCCCTTCTCTGGGCTCGTTAAACTTACATCGAAGGACGTTACCATTGTGTGTTCTATCAACCGCACTTGCATCCTTTACCCATCATCTTAGTAACAGTTTGCTTGTGCGTCTTAACACCTTTGGCCACTGGAGGATTTTTCCTGAGTATCATTTCCTAGAACATCAGTCTTGTCCTTGTGCCTTGAGCTTGTATGTTTTCTATGCTTGTTCCTCCACTGTAATGTAATATTCATTTATTCTTTTCAAAAAATCATCAAAAAGAACAAAAAAATCAAATATACCCCAAAAAGAGGATGGGAAAAGTATTTTCTTTATTGGCAGCATTATGAGTCGCCCTTGGATAAAGCAC